>JBAWUR020000092.1:0-127307 GCA_038363175.2 Artibeus lituratus | reverse complement strand
GTGGAGCGGCCACCGGGGTAAAGCAGCCGGCCCGGTCGGGCTCGGGGTGTGGTGTAGCGGTCGCCCGGGTCAGAAAGCCGGCCCGGGCGGGCTCGGTCTGTGGTGCAGCGGCCGCCCTGGTCAACCAGCTGGCTCGGCGGGGCTCCGGTTGTGGTGGAGCGGCCGCCGGGGTAAAGCAGCCTGCCCGGCCGGGCTCAGGGTGTGGTGGAGCGGTCGCCCGGGTCTGGAAGCCGGCCCGGCCGGGCTCGGTCCGTGGTGGAGCGGTCGCCCGGGTCAACCAGCTGGCCCGGCGGGGATCCGGTTGTGGTAGAGCGGCCACCGGGGTAAAGCAGCCGGCCCGGCCGGGCTCTGGGTGTGGTGGAGCGGCCGCCCGAGTCAACCAGCCGGCCCGGCGGGGCTCCGGGTGTGGTGGAGCGGCTGCCGGGGTAAAGCAGCCGGCCCGGGCGGCTCGGGGTGTGGTGTAGCGGCCGCCCAGGTCAGGAGGCCGGCCCGGCCGGCTCCGGCTGTGGTGGAGCGGTCGCCCGGGTCAGGAAGCCGGCTCGGCGGGGCTACGGTTGTGGTGGAGAGGCCCCCGGAATAAAGCAGCCGGCCCGGCAGGGCTCGGGGTGTGGTGGAGCGGTCGCCCGGGTCAGGAAGCCGGCCCCGCCGGCCTCGGTCTGTTTTGGAGCGGCCGCCCGGGTCAACCAGCTGGCCCGGCGGGGATCCGGTTGTGGTAGAACGGACACCGGGGTAAAGCAGCCGGCCCGGCCGGGCTCAAGGTGTGGTGGAGCGGCCGCCCGAGTCAAGCAGCCGGCCCGGCGGGGCTCCGGTTGTGGTGGAGCGGCTGCCGGGGTAAAGCAGCCTGCCCGGCCGGGCTCGTGGTGTGGTGGAGCGGCCGCCCGGGTCAGTAAGCCGGTCCGGCCGGGCTCGGTCTGTGGTGGAGCGTCCGCCCGGGTCAACAAGCTGGCCCGGCCGGGCTCGGTCTGTGGTGGAGCGGCCGCCGGGGTAAAGCAGCCGGCCCGGCCGGGCTCCGGTTGTGGTGGAGCTGCCACCGGGGTAAAGCAGCAGGCCCGGCCGAGCTCGGGGTGTGGTGGAGCGGCCGCCCGGGTCAGGAAGCCGGCCCGGCCGGGCTCGTTTTGTAGTGGAGCGGCCGCCCGGGTCAACCAGCTGGCCCGGCGGGGATCCGGTTGTGGTGGAGCTGCCCCAGGGGTAAAGCAGCCGGCCCGGCCGGGCTCGGGGTGTGGTGGATCGGCCGCCCGAGTCAAGCAGCCCGCCTGGCGGGGCTACGGTTGTGGTGGAGCGGCCGGCCGGGTCAACCAGCTGGCCCGGCGCGGATCCGGTTGTGGTGGAGCGGCCACCGGGGTAAAGCAGCCGGCCCGGCCGGGCTCGGGGTGTGGTGGAGCGATCGCCCGGGTCAAGCAGCCCGCCCGGCGGGGCTACGGTTGTGGTGGAGCGGCCGGTCGGGTCAACCAGCGGACCCGGCGGGGCTCCGGTTGTGGTGGAGCGGTAGCCGGGGTAAAGAAGCGGGCCGGGCCGGGCTCGGGGTGTGGTGGAGCGGCCGCCCGGGTCAGGAAGCCGGCCCGGCCCGGCTCGGTCTGTGGTGGAGCGGCCGCCCGGGTCAACCAGCTGGCCCGGCGGGGATCCGGTTGTGGTGGAGCGGCCGCCGGGGTAAAGCAGCCGGCCCGGCCGGGCTCGGGGTGTGGTGGAGCGGCCGCCCGAGTTAGGAAGCCGGCCCGGCCGGGCACGGTCAGTGGTGGAGCGGCCGCCCGGGTCAACCAGCTGGCCCAGCCGGGCTCGGTCTTTGGTGGAGCGGCCACCGGGGTAAAGCAGCAGGCCCGGCCGGGCTCGGGGTGTGGTGGAGCGTCCGCCCGAGTCAAGCCGCCGGCCCGGCGGGGCTCCGGTTGTGGTGGAGCGGCCACCGGGGTAAAGCAGCCGGCCCGGCCGGGCTCGGGGTGTGGTGTAGCGGTCGCCCGGGTCAGAAAGCCGGCCCGGGCGGGCTCGGTCTGTGGTGCAGCGACCGCCCTGGTCAACCAGCTGGCTCGGCGGGGCTCCGGTTGTGGTGGAGCGGCCGCCGGGGTAAAGCAGCAGGCCCGGCCGAGCTCGGTGTGTGGTGGAGCGGCCGCCCGGGTCAGGAAGCCGGCCCGGCCGGGCTCGTTCTGTAGTGGAGCGGCCGCCCGGGTCAACCAGCTGGCCCGGCGGGGATCCGGTTGTGGTGGAGCTGCCCCAGGGGTAAAGCAGCCGGCCCGGCCGGGCTCGGGGTGTGGTGGATCGGCCGCCCGAGTCAAGCAGCCCGCCTGGCGGGGCTACGGTTGTGGTGGAGCGGCCGGCCGGGTCAACCAGCTGGCCCGGCGCGGATCCGGTTGTGGTGGAGCGGCCACCGGGGTAAAGCAGCCGGCCCGGCCGGGCTCGGGGTGTGGTGGAGCGATCGCCCGGGTCAAGCAGCCCGCCCGGCAGGGCTACGGTTGTGGTGGAGCGGCCGGTCGGGTCAACCAGCGGACCCGGCGGGGCTCCGGTTGTGGTGGAGCGGTAGCCGGGGTAAAGAAGCGGGCCGGGCCGGGCTCGGGGTGTGGTGGAGCGGCCGCCCGGGTCAGGAAGGCGGCCCGGCCCGGCTCGGTCTGTGGTGGAGCGGCCGCCCGGGTCAACCAGCTGGCCCGCCGGGGATCCGGTTGTGGTGGAGCGGCCGCCGGGGTAAAGCAGCCGGCCCGGCCGGGCTCGGGGTGTGGTGGAGCGGCCGCCCGTGTCAGGAAGCCGGCCCGGCCGGGCACGGTCAGTGGTGGAGCGGCCGCCCGGGTCAACCAGCTGGCCCAGCCGGGCTCGGTCTTTGGTGGAGCGGCCACCGGGGTAAAGCAGCAGGCCCGGCCGGGCTCGGGGTGTGGTGGAGCGGTCGCCCGGGTCAGGAAGCCGGCCCGGCCGGGCTCGGTCCGTGGTGGAGCGGTCGCCCGGGTCAACCAGCTGGCCCGGCGGCAATCCGGTTGTGGTAGAGCGGCCACCGGGGTAAAGCAGCCGGCCCGGCCGGGCTCGGGGTGTGGTGGAGCGGCCGCCCGAGTCAACCAGCCGGCCCGGCGGGGCTCCGGTTGTGGTGGAGCGGCTGCCGGGGTAAAGCAGCCGGCCCGGGCGGCTCGGGGTGTGGTGTAGCGGCCGCCCTGGTCAGGAGGCCGGCCCGGGCGGCTCGGGGTGTGGTGTAGCGGCCGCCCTGGTCAGGAGGCCGGCCCGGCCGGCTCGGGCTGTGGTGGAGCGGCCGCCCGGGTCAAGCAGCTGACCCGGCGGGGCTCCGGTTGTGGTGGAGCGGTAGCCGGGGTAAAGCAGCCTACCGGGCCGGGCTCGGGGTGTGGTGGAGCGGCCGCCGGGGTCAGGAAGCCGGCCCGGCCCGGCTCGGTCTGTGGTGGAGCGGCCGCCCGGGTCAACCAGCTGGCCCGGCGGGGATCCGGTTGTGGTGGAGCGGCCGCCGGGGTAAAGCAGCCGGCCCGGCCGGGCTCGGGGTGTGGTGGAGCGGCCGCCCGAGTCAGGAAGCCGGCCCGGCCGGGCACGGTCAGTGGTGGAGCGGCCGCCCGGGTCAACCAGCTGGCCCAGCCGGGCTCGGTCTGTGGTGGAGCGGCCACCGGGGTAAAGCAGCAGGCCCGGCCGGGCTCGGGGTGTGGTGGAGCGCCCGCCCGAGTCAAGCCGCCGGCCCGGCGGGGCTCCGGTTGTGGTGGAGCGGTAGCCGGGGTAAAGCAGCCGGCCGGGCCGGGCTCGGGGTGTGGTGGAGCGGCCGCCCGGGTCAGGAAGCCGGCCCGGCCCGGCTCGGGGTGTGGTGTAGCGGCCGCCCGAGTCAAGCCGCCGGCCAGGCAGGGCTCCGGTTGTGGTGGAGCGGCTTCCGGGGTAAAGCAGCCTGCCTGGCCGGGCTCGGGGTGTGGTGGAGCGGCCGCCCGGGTCAGGAAGCCGGCCCGGCCGGGCACGATCAGTGGTGGAGCGGCCGCCCGGGTAAACCAGCTGGCCCGGCCGGGCTCCGGGTGTGGTGGAACGGCCGCCCGGGTCAACCAGCTGGCCCGGCCGGGCTCGGACTGTGGTGGAGCGGCCGCCGGGGTAAAGCAGCCGGCCCGGCCGGGCTCGTGGTGTGGTGTAGCGGTCGCCCGGGTCAGAAAGCCGGACCGGCCGGGCTCGGTCTGTGGTGCAGCGGCCGCCCGGGTCAACCAGCTGGCCCGGCGGGGATCCGGTTGTGGTGGAGCGGCCGCCAGGGTAAAGCAGCCGGCACGGCCGGGCTCGGGGTGTGGTGGAGCGGCCGCCCGAGTCAAGCAGCCGGCCCGGCGGGGCTCCGGTTGTGGTGGAGCGGCTGCCGGGGTAAAGCAGCCTGCCCGGCCGGGCTCGGTGTGTGGTGGAGCGGCCGCCCGGGTCAGAAAGCCGGTCCGGCCGGGCTCGGTCTGTGGTGGATCGGCCGCCCGGGTCAAGCAGCTTCCCCGGACGGGCTCGGTCTGTAATGGAGCGGCCGCCAGGGTAAAGCAGCCGGCCCGGCCGGGCTCGGGGTGTGGTGGAGCGGCCGCCCGAGTCAGGAAGCCGGCCCTGCCGGGCACGGTCAGTGGTGGAGCGGCCGCCCGGCTCAACCAGCTGGCCCAGCCGGGCTCGGTCTGTGGTGGAGCGGCCACCGGGGTAAAGCAGCAGGCCCGGCCGGGCTCGGGGTGTGGTGGAGCGCCCGCCCGAGTCAAGCCGCCGGGCTCGCGGGGCTCCGGTTGTGGTGGAGCGTCCACCGGGGTAAAGCAGCCGGCCCGGCCGGGCTCGGGGTGTGGTGTAGCGGTCGCCCGGGTCAGAAAGCCGGCCCGGGCGTGCTCGGTCTGTGGTGCAGCGGCCGCCCTGGTCAACCAGCTGGCTCGGCGGGGCTCCGGTTGTGGTGGAGCCGCCGCCGGGGTAAAGCAGCCTGCCCGGCCGGGCTCGGGGTGTGGTGGAGCGGTCGCCCGGGTCAGGAAGCCGGCCCGGCCGGGCTCGGTCCGTGGTGGAGCGGTTGCCCGGGTCAACCAGCTGACCCGGCGGGGATCCGGTTGTGGTAGAGCGGCCACCGGGGTAAAGCAGCCGGCCCGGCCGGGCTCGGGGTGTGGTGGAGCGGCCGCCCGAGTCAACCAGCCGGCCCGGCGGGGCTCCGGTTGTGGTGGAGCGGCTGCCGGGGTAAAGCAGCCGGCCCGGTCGGGCTGGGGGTGTGGTGTAGCGGCCGCCCGGGTCAGGAGGCCGGCCCGGCCAAGCTCGGTCTGTGGTGGAGCGGCCACCCAGGTCAACCAGCTGTCCCGGCGGGGCTCCGGTTGTGGTGGACCGTCAGCCGGGGTAAAGCAGCCGGCCCGGCCGGGCTTGGGGTGTGGTGGAGCGACCGCTTGGGTCAGGAGGCCGGCCCGACCCTGCTCGGTCTGTGGTGGAGCGGCCACCCGGGTCAACCAGCTGGCCCGACCGGGCTCGGTCTGTAATGGAGCGGCCGCCGGGGTAAAGCAGCCGGCCCGGCCGGGATCGGGGTGTGGTGGAGTGGCCGCCCGTGTCAGGAGGCCGGCCCGGCCGGGCTCGGTCTGTGGTGGAGCGGCCGCCCGGGTCAACCAGCTGCCCCGGCGGGGCTCCGGTGGTGGTGGAGCGGCCGCCGGGGTAAAGCCGCGGGCCCGGCCGGGCTCGGGGTGTGGTGGAGCGGCCGCCCGAGTCAAGCAGCCGGCCCGCCGGGGCTTCGGTTGTGGTGGAGCAGCTGCCTGGGTAAAACAGCCGGCCCGGCCGGGCTCGGGGTGTGGTGTAGCGGCTGCCTGGGTCAGGATGCCGGCACGGCCGGGCTCGGTCTGTGGTGGAGCGGCCGCCCGGGTCAACCAGCTGGCCCGGCGGGGCTCCGGTTGTGGTGGAGCGGCCGCCGGGGTAAAGCAGCCGGCCCGGCCGGGCTCCGGGAGTGGTGGAGCGGCCGCCCGAGTCAAGCAGCCGGCCCGGCGGGGCTCCGGTTGTGGTGGAGCGGCCACCGGGGTAAAGCAGCCGGCCCGGTCGGGCTCGGGGTGTGGTGTAGCGGTCGCCCGGGTCAGAAAGCCGGCCCGGGCGGGCTCGGTCTGTGGTGGAGCGGCCGCCCGGGTCAACCAGCTGGCCGGGAGCGGCTCCGGTTGTGGTGGAGCGGCCGCCGGGGTAAAGCAGCCGGCCCGGCCGGGCTCGGGGTGTGGTGGAGCGGCCGCCCGAGTCAAGCAGCCGGCCCTGCGGGGCTCCGGTTGTGGTGGAGCGGCCGCTCGGGTAAACCACCTGGCCCGGCGGGGATCCGGTTGTGGTGGAGCGGCCACCGGGGTAAAGCAGCCAGCCCGGCCGGGCTCGGGGTGTGGTGGAGTGGCCGCCCGGGTCAGGAGGCCAGCCCGGCCGGGCTCGGTCTGTGGTGGAGCGGCCGCCCGGGTCAACCAGCTGCCCCGGCGGGGCTCCGGTGGTGGTGGAGCGGCCGCTGGGGTAAAGCAGCGGGCCCGGCCGGGCTCGGGGTGTGGTGGAGCGGCCGCCCGAGTCAAGCAGCCGGCCCGGCGGGGCTTCGGTTGTGGTGGAGCAGCTGCCGGGGTAAAACAGCCGGCCCGGCCGGGCTCGGGGTGTGGTGTAGCGGCCGCCCGGGTCAGGATGCCGGCCCGGCCGGGCTCGGTCTGTGGTGGAGCGGTGGCCCGGGTCAACCAGCTGGCCCGGCGGGGCTCCGGTTGTGGTGGAGCGGCCGCCGGGGTAAAGCAGCCGGCACGGCCGGGCTCCGGGAGTGGTGGAGCGGCCGCCCGAGTCAAGCAGCCGGCCCGGCGGGGATCCGATTGTGGTGGAGCGGCTGCCGGGGTAAAGCAGCCGTCCCGGCCGGGCTCGGGGTGTGGTGTAGCGGCCGCCCGGGTCAACCAGCTGGCCCGGCGCGTCTCCGGTTGTGGTGGAGCGGCCGCCGGGGTAAAGCAGCCGGCCCGGCCGGGCTCGGGGTGTGGTGGAGCGGCCACCGGGGTAAAGCAGCAGGCCCGGCCGGGCTCGGGGTGTGGTGGAGCGCCCGCCCGAGTCAAGCCGCCGGCCCGGCGGGGCTCCGGTTGTGGTGGAGCGGCCACCGGGGTAAAGCAGCCGGCCCGGCCGGGCTCGGGGTGTGGTGTAGCGGTCGCCCGGGTCAGAAAGCCGGCCCGGGCGGGCTCGGTCTGTGGTGCAGCGGCCGCCCTGGTCAACCAGCTGGCTCGGCGGGGCTCCGGTTGTGGTGGAGCGGCCGCCGGGGTAAAGCAGCCTGCCCGGCCGGGCTCAGGGTGTGGTGGAGCGGTCGCCCGGGTCTGGAAGCCGGCCCGGCCGGGCTCGGTTTGTGGTGGAGCGGTCGCCCGGATCAACCAGCTGGCCCGGCGGGGATCCGGTTGTGGTAGAGCGGCCACCGGGGTAAAGCAGCCGGCCCGGCCGGGCTCTGGGTGTGGTGGAGCGGCCGCCCGAGTCAACCAGCCGGCCCGGAGGGGCTCCGGTTGTGGTGGAGCGGCTGCCGGGGTAAAGCAGCCCGCCCGGGCGGCTCGGGGTGTGGTGTAGCGGCCGCCCAGGTCAGGAGGCCGGCCCGGCCGGCTCGGGCTGTGGTGGAGCGGCCGCCCGGGTCAACCAGCTGACCCGGCGGTGCTCCGGTTGTGGTGGAGCGGTAGCCGGGGTAAAGAAGCGGGCCGGGCCGGGCTCGGGGTGTGGTGGAGCGGCCGCCCGGGTCAGGAAGCCGGCCCGGCCCGGCTCGGTCTGTGGTGGAGCGGCCGCCCGGGTCCACCAGCTGGCCCGGCGGGGCTCCGGTTGTGGTGGAGCGGCCGCCGGGGTAAAGCAGCTGGCCCGGCCGGGCTCCG
Organism: Artibeus lituratus; assembly: GCA_038363175.2. Classification (NCBI taxonomy): domain Eukaryota; kingdom Metazoa; phylum Chordata; class Mammalia; order Chiroptera; family Phyllostomidae; genus Artibeus; species Artibeus lituratus. The sequence goes on along the minus strand of JBAWUR020000092.1, from coordinate 119,568 downwards.
GGTGTGGTGGAGCGGCCGCCCGAGTCAAGCAGCCGGCCCGGCGGGGCTCCGATTGTGGTGGAGCGGCTGCCGGGGTAAAGCAGCAGGCCCGGCCGGGCTCGGGGTGTGGTGTAGCGGCCGCCCGGGTCAAGCAGCCGGCCGGCGGGGCTCCGGTTATGGTGGAGAGGCCCCCGGGGTAAAGCAGCCGGCCCGGCCGGGCTCGGAGTGTGGTGAGCGTCCGCCCGGGTCAGGAAGCCGGCCCGGCCCGGCTCGGTCTGTGGTGGAGCGGCCGCCCGGGTCAACCAGCTGGCCCGGCGGGGCTCCGGTTGTGGTGGAGCGGCCGCCGGGGTAAAGCAGCTGGCCCGGCCGGGCTCCGGGTGTGGTGGAGCGGCCGCCCGAGTCAATCAGCCGGCCCGGCGGGGCTCCGATTGTGGTGGAGCGGCTGCCGGGGTAAAGCAGCAGGCCCGGCCGGGCTCGGGGTGTGGTGTAGCGGCCGCCCGGGTCAAGCAGCCGGACCGGCGGGGCTCCGGTTGTGGTGGAGAGGCCCCCGGGGTAAAGCAGCCGGCCCGGCCGGGCTCGGAGTGTGGTGAGCGTCCGCCCGGGTCAGGAAGCCGGCCCGGACCGGCTCGGTCTGTGGTGGAGCGGCCGCCCGGGTCAACCAGCTGGCCGGGAGGGGCTCCGGTTGTGGTGGAGCGGCCGCCGGGGTAAAGCAGCCGGCCCGGCCGGGCTCGGGGTGTGGTGGAGCGGCCGCCCGAGTCAAGCAGCCGGCCCTGCGGGGCTCCGGTTGTGGTGGAGCGGCCGCTCGGGTAAACCACCTGGCCCGGCGGGGATCCGGTTGTGGTGGAGCGGCCACCGGGGTAAAGCAGCCAGCCCGGCCGGGCTCGGGGTGTGGTGGAGTGGCCGCCCGGGTCAGGAGGCCAGCCCGGCCGGGCTCGGTCTGTGGTGGAGCGGCCGCCCGGGTCAACCAGCTGCCCCGGCGGGGCTCCGGTGGTGGTGGAGCGGCCGCTGGGGTAAAGCAGCGGGCCCGGCCGGGCTCGGGGTGTGGTGGAGCGGCCGCCCGAGTCAAGCAGCCGGCCCGGCGGGGCTTCGGTTGTGGTGGAGCAGCTGCCGGGGTAAAACAGCCGGCCCGGCCGGGCTCGGGGTGTGGTGTAGCGGCCGCCCGGGTCAGGATGCCGGCCCGGCCGGGCTCGGTCTGTGGTGGAGCGGTGGCCCGGGTCAACCAGCTGGCCCGGCGGGGCTCCGGTTGTGGTGGAGCGGCCGCCGGGGTACAGCAGCCGGCACGGCCGGGCTCCGGGAGTGGTGGAGCGGCCGCCCGAGTCAAGCAGCCGGCCCGGCGGGGCTCCGATTGTGGTGGAGCGGCTGCCGGGGTAAAGCAGCCGTCCCGGCCGGGCTCGGGGTGTGGTGTAGCGGCCGCCCGGGTCAACCAGCTGGCCCGGCGCGTCTCCGGTTGTGGTGGAGCGGCCGCCGGGGTAAAGCAGCCGGCCCGGCCGGGCTCGGGGTGTGGTGGAGCGGCCACCGGGGTAAAGCAGCAGGCCCGGCCGGGCTCGGGGTGTGGTGGAGCGGCCACCGGGGTAAAGCAGCCGGCCCGGCCGGGCTCTGGGTGTGGTGGAGCGGCCGCCCGAGTCAACCAGCCGGCCCGGAGGGGCTCCGGTTGTGGTGGAGCGGCTGCCGGGGTAAAGCAGCCCGCCCGGGCGGCTCGGGGTGTGGTGTAGCGGCCGCCCAGGTCAGGAGGCCGGCCCGGCCGGCTCGGGCTGTGGTGGAGCGGCCGCCCGAGTCAAGCAGCCCGCCTGGCGGGGCTACGGTTGTGGTGGAGCGGCCGGCCGGGTCAACCAGCTGGCCCGGCGCGGATCCGGTTGTGGTGGAGCGGCCACCGGGGTAAAGCAGCCGGCCCGGCCGGGCTCGGGGTGTGGTGGAGCGATCGCCCGGGTCAAGCAGCCCGCCCGGCAGGGCTACGGTTGTGGTGGAGCGGCCGGTCGGGTCAACCAGCGGACCCGGCGGGGCTCCGGTTGTGGTGGAGCGGTAGCCGGGGTAAAGAAGCGGGCCGGGCCGGGCTCGGGGTGTGGTGGAGCGGCCGCCCGGGTCAGGAAGCCGGCCCGGCCCGGCTCGGTCTGTGGTGGAGCGGCCGCCCGGGTCAACCAGCTGGCCCGCCGGGGATCCGGTTGTGGTGGAGCGGCCGCCGGGGTAAAGCAGCCGGCCCGGCCGGGCTCGGGGTGTGGTGGAGCGGCCGCCCGTGTCAGGAAGCCGGCCCGGCCGGGCACGGTCAGTGGTGGAGCGGCCGCCCGGGTCAACCAGCTGGCCCAGCCGGGCTCGGTCTTTGGTGGAGCGGCCACCGGGGTAAAGCAGCAGGCCCGGCCGGGCTCGGGGTGTGGTGGAGCGGTCGCCCGGGTCAGGAAGCCGGCCCGGCCGGGCTCGGTCCGTGGTGGAGCGGTCGCCCGGGTCAACCAGCTGGCCCGGCGGCAATCCGGTTGTGGTAGAGCGGCCACCGGGGTAAAGCAGCCGGCCCGGCCGGGCTCGGGGTGTGGTGGAGCGGCCGCCCGAGTCAACCAGCCGGCCCGGCGGGGCTCCGGTTGTGGTGGAGCGGCTGCCGGGGTAAAGCAGCCGGCCCGGGCGGCTCGGGGTGTGGTGTAGCGGCCGCCCTGGTCAGGAGGCCGGCCCGGCCGGCTCGGGCTGTGGTGGAGCGGCCGCCGGGGTAAAGCAGCCAGCCCGGGCGGGCTCCGGTTGTGGTGGAGGGGCCACCGGGGTAAAGCAGCAGGCCCGGCCGGGCTCGGGGTGTGGTGGAGCGGCCACCTGGGTCAGGAAGCGGGCCCGGCCGGGCTCGGTCTGTGGTGGAGCGGCCGCCCGGGTCAACCAGCTGGCCCGGCGGGGCTCCGGTTGTGGTGGAGCGGCCGCCGGGGTAAAGCAGCAGGCCTGGCCGGGCTCAGGGTGTGGTGGAGCGGCCGCCCGGGTCAAGCAGCCGGCCAGGCGGGGCTCCGGTTGTGGTGGAGAGGCCCCCGGATTAAAGCAGCCGGCCCGGCCGGGCTCGGGGTGTGGTGGAGCGGCCGCCCGGGTCAACCAGCTGACCCGGCGGGGCTCCGGTTGTGGTGGAGCGGTAGCCGGGGTAAAGCAGCCGGCCGGGCCGGGCTCGGGGTGTGGTGGAGCGGCCGCCCGGGTCAGGAAGCCGGCCCGGCCCGGCTCGGGGTGTGGTGTAGCGGCCGCCCGAGTCAAGCCGCCGGCCAGGCAGGGCTCCGGTTGTGGTGGAGCGGCTTCCGGGGTAAAGCAGCCTGCCTGGCCGGTCTCGGGGTGTGGTGGAGCGGCCGCCCGGGTCAGGAAGCCGGCCCGGCCGGGCACGGTCAGTGGTGGAGCGGCCGCCCGGGTAAACCAGCTGGCCCGGCCGGGCTCCGGGTGTGGTGGAACGGCCGCCCGGGTCAACCAGCTGGCCCGGCCGGGCTCGGACTGTGGTGGAGCGGCCGCCGGGGTAAAGCAGCCGGCCCGGCCGGGCTCGTGGTGTGGTGTAGCGGTCGCCCGGGTCAGAAAGCCGGACCGGCCGGGCTCGGTCTGTGGTGCAGCGGCCGCCCGGGTCAACCAGCTGGCCCGGCGGGGATCCGGTTGTGGTGGAGCGGCCGCCAGGGTAAAGCAGCCGGCACGGCCGGGCTCGGGGTGTGGTGGAGCGGCCGCCCGAGTCAAGCAGCCGGCCCGGCGGGGCTCCGGTTGTGGTGGAGCGGCTGCCGGGGTAAAGCAGCCTGCCCGGCCGGGCTCGGTGTGTGGTGGAGCGGCCGCCCGGGTCAGAAAGCCGGTCCGGCCGGGCTCGGTCTGTGGTGGATCGGCCGCCCGGGTCAAGCAGCTTCCCCGGACGGGCTCGGTCTGTAATGGAGCGGCCGCCAGGGTAAAGCAGCCGGCCCGGCCGGGCTCGGGGTGTGGTGGAGCGGCCGCCCGAGTCAGGAAGCCGGCCCTGCCGGGCACGGTCAGTGGTGGAGCGGCCGCCCGGCTCAACCAGCTGGCCCAGTCGGGCTCGGTCTGTGGTGGAGCGGCCACCGGGGTAAAGCAGCAGGCCCGGCCGGGCTCGGGGTGTGGTGGAGCGCCCGCCCGAGTCAAGCCGCCGGGCTCGCGGGGCTCCGGTTGTGGTGGAGCGTCCACCGGGGTAAAGCAGCCGGCCCGGCCGGGCTCGGGGTGTGGTGTAGCGGTCGCCCGGGTCAGAAAGCCGGCCCGGGCGTGCTCGGTCTGTGGTGCAGCGGCCGCCCTGGTCAACCAGCTGGCTCGGCGGGGCTCCGGTTGTGGTGGAGCCGCCGCCGGGGTAAAGCAGCCTGCCCGGCCGGGCTCGGGGTGTGGTGGAGCGGTCGCCCGGGTCAGGAAGCCGGCCCGGCCGGGCTCGGTCCGTGGTGGAGCGGTTGCCCGGGTCAACCAGCTGACCCGGCGGGGATCCGGTTGTGGTAGAGCGGCCACCGGGGTAAAGCAGCCGGCCCGGCCGGGCTCGGGGTGTGGTGGAGCGGCCGCCCGAGTCAACCAGCCGGCCCGGCGGGGCTCCGGTTGTGGTGGAGCGGCTGCCGGGGTAAAGCAGCCGGCCCGGTCGGGCTGGGGGTGTGGTGTAGCGGCCGCCCGGGTCAGGAGGCCGGCCCGGCCAAGCTCGGTCTGTGGTGGAGCGGCCACCCAGGTCAACCAGCTGTCCCGGCGGGGCTCCGGTTGTGGTGGACCGTCAGCCGGGGTAAAGCAGCCGGCCCGGCCGGGCTTGGGGTGTGGTGGAGCGACCGCTTGGGTCAGGAGGCCGGCCCGACCCTGCTCGGTCTGTGGTGGAGCGGCCACCCGGGTCAACCAGCTGGCCCGACCGGGCTCGGTCTGTAATGGAGCGGCCGCCGGGGTAAAGCAGCCGGCCCGGCCGGGATCGGGGTGTGGTGGAGTGGCCGCCCGTGTCAGGAGGCCGGCCCGGGCGGGCTCGGTCTGTGGTGGAGCGGCCGCCCGGGTCAACCAGCTGCCCCGGCGGGGCTCCGGTGGTGGTGGAGCGGCCGCCGGGGTAAAGCCGCGGGCCCGGCCGGGCTCGGGGTGTGGTGGAGCGGCCGCCCGAGTCAAGCAGCCGGCCCGCCGGGGCTTCGGTTGTGGTGGAGCAGCTGCCTGGGTAAAACAGCCGGCCCGGCCGGGCTCGGGGTGTGGTGTAGCGGCTGCCTGGGTCAGGATGCCGGCACGGCCGGGCTCGGTCTGTGGTGGAGCGGCCGCCCGGGTCAACCAGCTGGCCCGGCGGGGCTCCGGTTGTGGTGGAGCGGCCGCCGGGGTAAAGCAGCCGGCCCGGCCGGGCTCCGGGAGTGGTGGAGCGGCCGCCCGAGTCAAGCAGCCGGCCCGGCGGGGCTCCGGTTGTGGTGGAGCGGCCACCGGGGTAAAGCAGCCGGCCCGGTCGGGCTCGGGGTGTGGTGTAGCGGTCGCCCGGGTCAGAAAGCCGGCCCGGGCGGGCTCGGTCTGTGGTGCAGCGGCCGCCCTGGTCAACCAGCTGGCTCGGCGGGGCTCCGGTTGTGGTGGAGCGGCCGCCGGGGTAAAGCAGCCTGCCCGGCCGGGCTCAGGGTGTGGTGGAGCGGTCGCCCGGGTCTGGAAGCCGGCCCGGCCGGGCTCGGTCCGTGGTGGAGCGGTCGCCCGGGTCAACCAGCTGGCCCGGCGGGGATCCGGTTGTGGTAGAGCGGCCACCGGGGTAAAGCAGCCGGCCCGGCCGGGCTCTGGGTGTGGTGGAGCGGCCGCCCGAGTCAACCAGCCGGCCCGGCGGGGCTCCGGGTGTGGTGGAGCGGCTGCCGGGGTAAAGCAGCCGGCCCGGGCGGCTCGGGGTGTGGTGTAGCGGCCGCCCAGGTCAGGAGGCCGGCCCGGCCGGCTCCGGCTGTGGTGGAGCGGCCGCCCGGGTCAACCAGCTGACCCGGCGGGGCTCCGGTTGTGGTGGAGCGGTAGCCGGGGTAAAGCAGCCGGCCCGGCCGGGCTCGGGGTGTGGTGGAGCGGTCGCCCGGGTCAGGAAGCCGGCTCGGCGGGGCTACGGTTGTGGTGGAGAGGCCCCCGGAATAAAGCAGCCGGCCCGGCAGGGCTCGGGGTGTGGTGGAGCGGTCGCCCGGGTCAGGAAGCCGGCCCCGCCGGCCTCGGTCTGTTTTGGAGCGGCCGCCCGGGTCAACCAGCTGGCCCGGCGGGGATCCGGTTGTGGTAGAACGGACACCGGGGTAAAGCAGCCGGCCCGGCCGGGCTCAAGGTGTGGTGGAGCGGCCGCCCGAGTCAAGCAGCCGGCCCGGCGGGGCTCCGGTTGTGGTGGAGCGGCTGCCGGGGTAAAGCAGCCTGCCCGGCCGGGCTCGTGGTGTGGTGGAGCGGCCGCCCGGGTCAGTAAGCCGGTCCGGCCGGGCTCGGTCTGTGGTGGAGCGTCCGCCCGGGTCAACAAGCTGGCCCGGCCGGGCTCGGTCTGTGGTGGAGCGGCCGCCGGGGTAAAGCAGCCGGCCCGGCCGGGCTCCGGTTGTGGTGGAGCTGCCACCGGGGTAAAGCAGCAGGCCCGGCCGAGCTCGGGGTGTGGTGGAGCGGCCGCCCGGGTCAGGAAGCCGGCCCGGCCGGGCTCGTTTTGTAGTGGAGCGGCCGCCCGGGTCAACCAGCTGGCCCGGCGGGGATCCGGTTGTGGTGGAGCTGCCCCAGGGGTAAAGCAGCCGGCCCGGCCGGGCTCGGGGTGTGGTGGATCGGCCGCCCGAGTCAAGCAGCCCGCCTGGCGGGGCTACGGTTGTGGTGGAGCGGCCGGCCGGGTCAACCAGCTGGCCCGGCGCGGATCCGGTTGTGGTGGAGCGGCCACCGGGGTAAAGCAGCCGGCCCGGCCGGGCTCGGGGTGTGGTGGAGCGATCGCCCGGGTCAAGCAGCCCGCCCGGCGGGGCTACGGTTGTGGTGGAGCGGCCGGTCGGGTCAACCAGCGGACCCGGCGGGGCTCCGGTTGTGGTGGAGCGGTAGCCGGGGTAAAGAAGCGGGCCGGGCCGGGCTCGGGGTGTGGTGGAGCGGCCGCCCGGGTCAGGAAGCCGGCCCGGCCCGGCTCGGTCTGTGGTGGAGCGGCCGCCCGGGTCAACCAGCTGGCCCGGCGGGGATCCGGTTGTGGTGGAGCGGCCGCCGGGGTAAAGCAGCCGGCCCGGCCGGGCTCGGGGTGTGGTGGAGCGGCCGCCCGAGTTAGGAAGCCGGCCCGGCCGGGCACGGTCAGTGGTGGAGCGGCCGCCCGGGTCAACCAGCTGGCCCAGCCGGGCTCGGTCTTTGGTGGAGCGGCCACCGGGGTAAAGCAGCAGGCCCGGCCGGGCTCGGGGTGTGGTGGAGCGTCCGCCCGAGTCAAGCCGCCGGCCCGGCGGGGCTCCGGTTGTGGTGGAGCGGCCACCGGGGTAAAGCAGCTGGCCCGGCCGGGCTCGGGGTGTGGTGTAGCGGTCGCCCGGGTCAGAAAGCCGGCCCGGGCGGGCTCGGTGTGTGGTGCAGCGACCGCCCTGGTCAACCAGCTGGCTCGGCGGGGCTCCGGTTGTGGTGGAGCGGCCGCCGGGGTAAAGCAGCAGGCCCGGCCGAGCTCGGTGTGTGGTGGAGCGGCCGCCCGGGTCAGGAAGCCGGCCCGGCCGGGCTCGTTCTGTAGTGGAGCGGCCGCCCGGGTCAACCAGCTGGCCCGGCGGGGATCCGGTTGTGGTGGAGCTGCCCCAGGGGTAAAGCAGCCGGCCCGGCCGGGCTCGGGGTGTGGTGGATCGGCCGCCCGAGTCAAGCAGCCCGCCTGGCGGGGCTACGGTTGTGGTGGAGCGGCCGGCCGGGTCAACCAGCTGGCCCGGCGCGGATCCGGTTGTGGTGGAGCGGCCACCGGGGTAAAGCAGCCGGCCCGGCCGGGCTCGGGGTGTGGTGGAGCGATCGCCCGGGTCAAGCAGCCCGCCCGGCAGGGCTACGGTTGTGGTGGAGCGGCCGGTCGGGTCAACCAGCGGACCCGGCGGGGCTCCGGTTGTGGTGGAGCGGTAGCCGGGGTAAAGAAGCGGGCCGGGCCGGGCTCGGGGTGTGGTGGAGCGGCCGCCCGGGTCAGGAAGGCGGCCCGGCCCGGCTCGGTCTGTGGTGGAGCGGCCGCCCGGGTCAACCAGCTGGCCCGCCGGGGATCCGGTTGTGGTGGAGCGGCCGCCGGGGTAAAGCAGCCGGCCCGGCCGGGCTCGGGGTGTGGTGGAGCGGCCGCCCGTGTCAGGAAGCCGGCCCGGCCGGGCACGGTCAGTGGTGGAGCGGCCGCCCGGGTCAACCAGCTGGCCCAGCCGGGCTCGGTCTTTGGTGGAGCGGCCACCGGGGTAAAGCAGCAGGCCCGGCCGGGCTCGGGGTGTGGTGGAGCGGTCGCCCGGGTCAGGAAGCCGGCCCGGCCGGGCTCGGTCCGTGGTGGAGCGGTCGCCCGGGTCAACCAGCTGGCCCGGCGGCAATCCGGTTGTGGTAGAGCGGCCACCGGGGTAAAGCAGCCGGCCCGGCCGGGCTCGGGGTGTGGTGGAGCGGCCGCCCGAGTCAACCAGCCGGCCCGGCGGGGCTCCGGTTGTGGTGGAGCGGCTGCCGGGGTAAAGCAGCCGGCCCGGGCGGCTCGGGGTGTGGTGTAGCGGCCGCCCTGGTCAGGAGGCCGGCCCGGCCGGCTCGGGCTGTGGTGGAGCGGCCGCCCGGGTCAAGCAGCTGACCCGGCGGGGCTCCGGTTGTGGTGGAGCGGTAGCCGGGGTAAAGCAGCCTACCGGGCCGGGCTCGGGGTGTGGTGGAGCGGCCGCCGGGGTCAGGAAGCCGGCCCGGCCCGGCTCGGTCTGTGGTGGAGCGGCCGCCCGGGTCAACCAGCTGGCCCGGCGGGGATCCGGTTGTGGTGGAGCGGCCGCCGGGGTAAAGCAGCCGGCCCGGCCGGGCTCGGGGTGTGGTGGAGCGGCCGCCCGAGTCAGGAAGCCGGCCCGGCCGGGCACGGTCAGTGGTGGAGCGGCCGCCCGGGTCAACCAGCTGGCCCAGCCGGGCTCGGTCTGTGGTGGAGCGGCCACCGGGGTAAAGCAGCAGGCCCGGCCGGGCTCGGGGTGTGGTGGAGCGCCCGCCCGAGTCAAGCCGCCGGCCCGGCGGGGCTCCGGTTGTGGTGGAGCGGTAGCCGGGGTAAAGCAGCCGGCCGGGCCGGGCTCGGGGTGTGGTGGAGCGGCCGCCCGGGTCAGGAAGCCGGCCCGGCCCGGCTCGGGGTGTGGTGTAGCGGCCGCCCGAGTCAAGCCGCCGGCCAGGCAGGGCTCCGGTTGTGGTGGAGCGGCTTCCGGGGTAAAGCAGCCTGCCTGGCCGGGCTCGGGGTGTGGTGGAGCGGCCGCCCGGGTCAGGAAGCCGGCCCGGCCGGGCACGATCAGTGGTGGAGCGGCCGCCCGGGTAAACCAGCTGGCCCGGCCGGGCTCCGGGTGTGGTGGAACGGCCGCCCGGGTCAACCAGCTGGCCCGGCCGGGCTCGGACTGTGGTGGAGCGGCCGCCGGGGTAAAGCAGCCGGCCCGGCCGGGCTCGTGGTGTGGTGTAGCGGTCGCCCGGGTCAGAAAGCCGGCCCGGCCAAGCTCGGTCTGTGGTGGAGCGGCCACCCAAGTCAACCAGCTGGCCCGGCGGGGCTCCGGTTGTGGTGGAGCGTCAGCCGGGGTAAAGCAGCCGGACCGGCCGGGCTGGGGGTGTGGTGGAGCGGCCGCTTGGGTCAGGAGGCCGGCCCGACCCTGCTCGGTCTGTGGTGGAGCGGCCACCCGGGTCAACCAGCTGGCCCGGCTGGGCTCGGTCTGTAATGGAGCGGCCGCCGGGGTAAAGCAGCCGGCCCGGCCGGGCTCGGGGTGTGGTGGAGCGGCCGCCCGGGTCAGGGAGCCGGCCCGCCGGGCTCGGTTTATGATGGAGTGGCCGCCGGGGTAAAGCAGCCAGCCCGGGCGGGCTCCGGTTGTGGTGGAGGGGCCACCGGGGTAAAGCAGCAGGCCCGGCCGAGCTCGGGGTGTTGTGGAGCGGCCACCTGGGTCAGGAAGCGGGCCCGGCCGGGCTCGGTCTGTTGTGGAGCGGCCGCCCGGGTCAACCAGCTGGCCCGGCGGGGCTCCGGTTGTGGTGGAGCGGCCGCCGGGGTAAAGCAGCAGGCCTGGCCGGGCTCGGGGTGTGGTGGAGCGGCCGCCCGGGTGAAGCAGCCGGCCCGGCGGGGCTCCGGTTGTGGTGGAGAGGCCCCCGGAATAAAGCAGCCGGCCCGGCCGGGCTCGGGGTGTGGTGGAGCGGCCGCCCGGGTCAACCAGCTGGCCCGGCGGGGATCCGGTTGTGGTGGAGCGGCCGCCGGGGTAAAGCAGCCAGCCCGGCCGGGCTCGGGGTGTGGTGGAGCGGCCGCCCGGGTCAGGAACCCGGCCCGGCCGGGCTCGGTCTGTGGTGGAGCGGCCGCCCGGGTCAACCAGCTGGCCCGGCGGGGCTCCGGTTGTGGTGGAGCGGCCGCCGGGGTAAAGCAGCTGGCCCGGCCGGGCTCCGGGTGTGGTGGAGCGGCCGCCCGAGTCAAGCAGCCGGCCCGGCGGGGCTCCGATTGTGGTGGAGCGGCTGCCGGGGTAAAGCAGCAGGCCCGGCCGGGCTCGGGGTGTGGTGTAGCGGCCGCCCGGGTCAAGCAGCCGGCCCGGCGGGGCTCCGGTTGTGGTGGAGAGGCCCCCGGGGTAAAGCAGCCGGCCCGGCCGGGCTCGGAGTGTGGTGGAGCGTCCGCCCGGGTCAGGAAGCCGGCCCGGACGGGCTCGGTCTGTGGTGGAGCGGCCGCCCGGGTCAACCAGCTGGCCGGGAGCGGCTCCGGTTGTGGTGGAGCGGCCGCCGGGGTAAAGCAGCCGGCCCGGCCGGGCTCGGGGTGTGGTGGAGCGGCCGCCCGAGTCAAGCAGCCGGCCCTGCGGGGCTCCGGTTGTGGTGGAGCGCCCGCTCGGGTAAACCACCTGGCCCGGCGGGGCTCCGGTTGTGGTGGACCGTCAGCCGGGGTAAAGCAGCCGGCCCGGCCGGGCTTGGGGTGTGGTGGAGCGGCCGCTTGGGTCAGGAGGCCGGCCCGACCCTGCTCGGTCTGTGGTGGAGCGGCCACCCGGGTCAACCAGCTGGCCCGGCCGGGCTCGGTCTGTAATGGAGCGGCCGCCGGGGTAAAGCAGCCGGCCCGGCCGGGATCGGGGTGTGGTGGAGTGGCCGCCCGTGTCAGGAGGCCGGCCCGGCCGGGCTCGGTCTGTGGTGGAGCGGCCGCCCGGGTCAACCAGCTGCCCCGGCGGGGCTCCGGTGGTGGTGGAGCGGCCGCCGGGGTAAAGCCGCGGGCCCGGCCGGGCTCGGGGTGTGGTGGAGCGGCCGCCCGAGTCAAGCAGCCGGCCCGCCGGGGCTTCGGTTGTGGTGGAGCAGCTGCCGGGGTAAAACAGCCGGCCCGGCCGGGCTCGGGGTGTGGTGGAGCGGCCGCCCGAGTCAAGCAGCCAGCCCGGCGGGGCTCCGATGGTGGTGGAGCGGCTGCCGGGGTAAAGCGGCCGTCCCGGCCGGGCTCGGGGAGTGGTGTAGCGGCCGCCCGGGTCAACCAGCTGGCCCGGCGCGGCTCCGGTTGTGGTGGAGCGGCCGCCGGGGTAAAGCAGCCGGCCCGGCCGGGCTCGGGGTGTGGTGAACGGCCGCCCGAGTCAGGAAGGCGGCTTGGCCGGACACGGTCAGTGGTGGAGCGGCCGCCCCGGTCAACCAGCTGGCCCAGCCGGGCTCGGTCTGTGGTGGAGTAGCAGCCGGGGTAAAGCAGCCGGTACGGCCGGGCTCGGGGTGTGGTGTAGCGGCCGCCCGGGTCAGGAGTCCGGCACCGCCAAGCTCGGTCTGTGGGGGAGCGGCCGCCCGGGTCAACCAGCTGGCCCGGCCGGGCTCGGTCTGTAATGGAGCGGCCGCCGTGGTAAAGCAGCCGGCCCGGGCGGGCTCGGGGTGTGGTGGAGCGGCCGCCCGGGTCAGGGAGCCGGCCCGCCGGGCTCGGTCTATGATGGAGTGGCCGCCGGGGTAAAGCAGCCAGCCCGGCCGGGCTCGGGGCGTGGTGTAGCGGCCGCCCGGGTCAAGCCGCCGGCCAGGCAGGGCTCCGGTTGTGGTGGAGCGGCTTCCGGGGTAAAGCAGCCTGCCCGGCCGGGCTCGGGGTGTGGTGCAGCGGCCGCCCGGGTCAGGAGGCCGGCGCGGCCGGGCTCGGTTTGTGGTGGAGCGGCCGCCCGGGTCAACCAGCTGGCCTGGCGGGGCTCCGGTGGTGGTGGAGCGGCCGCCGGGGTAAAGCAGCCTGCCCGGCCGGGCTCGGGGTGTGGTGGAGCGGTCGCCCGGGTCAGGAAGCCGGCCCGGCCGGGCTCGGTCCGTGGTGGAGCGGTCGCCCGGGTCAACCAGCTGGCCCGGCGGGGATCCGGTTGTGATAGAGCGGCCACCGGGGTAAAGCAGCCGGCCCGGCCGGGCTCGGGGTGTGGTGGAGCGGCCGCCCGAGTCAAGCAGCCGGCCCGGCGGGGCTCCCGTTGTGGTGGAGCGGCAGCCGGGGTAAATCAGCCGGCCCGGCCGGGCTCGTGGTGTGGTGGAGCGCCCGCCCGGGTCAGAAAGCCGGCCCGGCCGGGCTCGGTCTGTTGTGGAGCGGCCGCCCGGGTCAACCAGCTGGCGCGGCGGGGCTCCGGTTGTGGTGGAGCGGTCGCCGGGGTAAAGCAGCCGGCCTGGCCGGGCTCGGGGTGTGGTGGAGCGGCCGCCCGAGTCAAGCCGCCGGCTAGGCAGGGCTCCGGTTGTGGTGGAGCGGCTTCCGGGGTAAAGCAGCCTGCCTGGCCGGACTCGGGGTGTGGTGGAGCGGCCGCCCGGATCAGGAAGCCCGCTTGGCCGGGCACGGTCAGTGGTGGAGCGGCCGCCCGGGTCAACCAGCTGGCCCAGCCGGTCTCGGTCTGTGGTGGAGCGGCAGCCGGGGTAAAGCAGCCGGCACGGCCGGGCTCGGGGTGTGGTGTAGCGGCCGCCCGGGTCAGGAGGCCGGCCCGGCCAAGCTCGGTCTGTGGTGGAGCGGCCGCCCAGGTCAACCAGCTGGCCCGGCGGGGCTCCGATTGTGGTGGAGAGGCCCCCGGAATAAAGCAGCCGGCCCGGCAGGGCTCGGGGTGTGGTGGAGCGATCGCCCGGGTCAGGAAGCCGGCCCCGCCGGCCTCGGTCTGTGGTGGAGCGGCCGCCCGGGTCAACCAGCTGGCCCGGCGGGGATCCGGTTGTGGTAGAGCGGACACTGGGGTAAAGCAGCCGGCCCGGCCGGGCTCAAGGTGTGGTGGAGCGGCCGCCCGAGTCAAGCAGCCGGCCCAGCGGGGCTCCGGTTGTGGTGGAGCGGCTGCTGGGGTAAAGCAGCCTGCCCGGCCGGGCTCGGGGTGTGGTGGAGCGGCCGCCCGGGTTAGAAAGCCGGTCCGGCCGGGCTCGGTCTGTGGTGGAGCGGCCGCCAGGGTCAACAAGCGGGCCCGGCCGGGCTCGGTCTGTGGTGGAGCGGCCGCCGGGGTAAAGCAGCCGGCCCGGCCGGGCTCCGGTTGTGGTGGAGCTGCCACCGGGGTAAAGCAGCAGGCCCGGCCGGGCTCGGGGTGTGGTGGAGCGGCCGCCCGGGTCAGGAAGCCGGCCCGGCCGGGCTCGTTCTGTTGTGGAGCGGCCGCCCGGGTCAACCAGCTGGCCCGGCGCGGATCCGGTTGTGGTGGAGCTGCCCCTGGGGTAAAGCAGCCGACCCGGCCGGGTTCGGGGTGTGGTGGATCGGCCGCCCGAGTCAAGCAGCCCGCCCGGCGGTGCTACGGTTGTGGTGGAGCGGCCGGTCGGGTCAACCAGCTGGCCCGGCGGGGATCCGGTTTTGGTGGAGCGGCCACCGGGGTAACGCAGCCGGCCCGGCCGGGCTCGGGGTGTGGTGGAGCGATCGCCCGGGTCAAGCAGCCCGCCCGGCGGGGCTACGGTTGTGGTGGAGCGGCCGGTCGGGTCAACCAGCTGGCCCGGCCGGGCTCCGGGTGTGGTGGAGCGGCCGCCCGAGTCAAGCAGCCGGCTCGGCGGGGCTCCGATTGTGGTGGAGCGGCTGCCGGGGTAAAGCAGCAGGCCCGGCCGGGCTCGGGGTGTGGTGTAGCGGCCGCCCGGGTCAAGCAGCCGGCCCGGCGGGGCTCCGGTTGTGCTGGAGAGGCCCCCGGGGTAAAGCAGCCTGCCCGGCCGGGCTCGGAGTGTGGTGGAGCGTCCGCCCGGGTCAGGAACCCGGCCCGGACGGGCTCGGTCTGTGGTGGAGCGGCCGCCCGGGTCAACCAGCTGGCCGGGAGCGGCTCCGGTTGTGGTGGAGCGGCCGCCGGGGTAAAGCAGCCGGCCTAGCCGGGCTCGGTCTGTGGTGGAGCGGCCACCGGGTTAAAGCAGCAGGCCTGGCCGGGCTCGGGGTGTGGTGGAGCGCCCGCCCGAGTCAAGCCGCCGGCCCGGCGGGGCTCCGGTTGTGGTGGAGCGGCCACCGGGGTAAAGCAGCCGGCCCGGCCGGGCTCGGGGTGTGGTGGAGCGGCCGCCCGAGTCAATCAGCTGGCCCGGCGGGGATCCGGTTGTGGTAGAGCGGCCACCGGGGTAAAGCAGCCGGCCCGGCCGGGCTCGGGGTGTGGTGGAGCGGCCGCCCGAGTCAACCAGCCGGCCCGGCGGGGCTCCGGTTGTGGTGGAGCGGCTGCCGGGGTAAAGCAGCCCGCCCGGGCGGCTCGGGGTGTGGTGTAGCGGCCGCCCAGGTCAGGAGGCCGGCCCGGCCGGCTCGGGCTGTGGTGGAGCGGCCGCCCGGGTCAACCAGCTGACCCGGCGGGGCTCCGGTTGTGGTGGAGCGGTAGCCGGGGTAAAGAAGCGGGCCGGGCCGGGCTCGGGGTGTGGTGGAGCGGCCGCCCGGGTCAGGAAGCCGGCCCGGCCCGGCTCGGTCTGTGGTGGAGCGGCCGCCCGGGTCCACCAGCTGGCCCGGCGGGGCTCCGGTTGTGGTGGAGCGGCCGCCGGGGTAAAGCAGCTGGCCCGGCCGGGCTCCGGGTGTGGTGGAGCGGCCGCCCGAGTCAAGCAGCCGGCCCGGCGGGGCTCCGATTGTGGTGGAGCGGCTGCCGGGGTAAAGCAGCAGGCCCGGCCGGGCTCGGGGTGTGGTGGAGCGGCCGCCCGAGTCCAGCAGCCAGCCCGGCGGGGCTCCGGTTGTGGTGGACCGTCAGCCGGGGTAAAGCAGCCGGCCCGGCCGGGCTTGGGGTGTGGTGGAGCGGCCGCTTGGGTCAGGAGGCCGGCCCGACCCTGCTCGGTCTGTGGTGGAGCGGCCACCCGGGTCAACCAGCTGGCCCGGCCGGGCTCGGTCTGTAATGGAGCGGCCGCCGGGGTAAAGCAGCCGGCCCGGCCGGGATCGGGGTGTGGTGGAGTGGCCGCCCGTGTCAGGAGGCCGGCCCGGCCGGGCTCGGTCTGTGGTGGAGCGGCCGCCCGGGTCAACCAGCTGCCCCGGCGGGGCTCCGGTGGTGGTGGAGCGGCCGCCGGGGTAAAGCCGCGGGCCCGGCCGGGCTCGGGGTGTGGTGGAGCGGCCGCCCGAGTCAAGCAGCCGGCCCGCCGGGGCTTCGGTTGTGGTGGAGCAGCTGCCGGGGTAAAACAGCCGGCCCGGCCGGGCTCGGGGTGTGGTGGAGCGGCCGCCCGAGTCAAGCAGCCAGCCCGGCGGGGCTCCGATGGTGGTGGAGCGGCTGCCGGGGTAAAGCGGCCGTCCCGGCCGGGCTCGGGGAGTGGTGTAGCGGCCGCCCGGGTCAACCAGCTGGCCCGGCGCGGCTCCGGTTGTGGTGGAGCGGCCGCCGGGGTAAAGCAGCCGGCCCGGCCGGGCTCGGGGTGTGGTGAACGGCCGCCCGAGTCAGGAAGGCGGCTTGGCCGGACACGGTCAGTGGTGGAGCGGCCGCCCCGGTCAACCAGCTGGCCCAGCCGGGCTCGGTCTGTGGTGGAGTAGCAGCCGGGGTAAAGCAGCCGGTACGGCCGGGCTCGGGGTGTGGTGTAGCGGCCGCCCGGGTCAGGAGTCCGGCACCGCCAAGCTCGGTCTGTGGGGGAGCGGCCGCCCGGGTCAACCAGCTGGCCCGGCCGGGCTCGGTCTGTAATGGAGCGGCCGCCGTGGTAAAGCAGCCGGCCCGGGCGGGCTCGGGGTGTGGTGGAGCGGCCGCCCGGGTCAGGGAGCCGGCCCGCCGGGCTCGGTCTATGATGGAGTGGCCGCCGGGGTAAAGCAGCCAGCCCGGCCGGGCTCGGGGCGTGGTGTAGCGGCCGCCCGGGTCAAGCCGCCGGCCAGGCAGGGCTCCGGTTGTGGTGGAGCGGCTTCCGGGGTAAAGCAGCCTGCCCGGCCGGGCTCGGGGTGTGGTGCAGCGGCCGCCCGGGTCAGGAGGCCGGCGCGGCCGGGCTCGGTTTGTGGTGGAGCGGCCGCCCGGGTCAACCAGCTGGCCTGGCGGGGCTCCGGTGGTGGTGGAGCGGCCGCCGGGGTAAAGCAGCCTGCCCGGCCGGGCTCGGGGTGTGGTGGAGCGGTCGCCCGGGTCAGGAAGCCGGCCCGGCCGGGCTCGGTCCGTGGTGGAGCGGTCGCCCGGGTCAACCAGCTGGCCCGGCGGGGATCCGGTTGTGATAGAGCGGCCACCGGGGTAAAGCAGCCGGCCCGGCCGGGCTCGGGGTGTGGTGGAGCGGCCGCCCGAGTCAAGCAGCCGGCCCGGCGGGGCTCCCGTTGTGGTGGAGCGGCAGCCGGGGTAAATCAGCCGGCCCGGCCGGGCTCGTGGTGTGGTGGAGCGCCCGCCCGGGTCAGAAAGCCGGCCCGGCCGGGCTCGGTCTGTTGTGGAGCGGCCGCCCGGGTCAACCAGCTGGCGCGGCGGGGCTCCGGTTGTGGTGGAGCGGTCGCCGGGGTAAAGCAGCCGGCCCGGCCGGGCTCGGGGTGTGGTGGAGCGGCCGCCCGAGTCAAGCCGCCGGCTAGGCAGGGCTCCGGTTGTGGTGGAGCGGCTTCCGGGGTAAAGCAGCCTGCCTGGCCGGACTCGGGGTGTGGTGGAGCGGCCGCCCGGATCAGGAAGCCCGCTTGGCCGGGCACGGTCAGTGGTGGAGCGGCCGCCCGGGTCAACCAGCTGGCCCAGCCGGTCTCGGTCTGTGGTGGAGCGGCAGCCGGGGTAAAGCAGCCGGCACGGCCGGGCTCGGGGTGTGGTGTAGCGGCCGCCCGGGTCAGGAGGCCGGCCCGGCCAAGCTCGGTCTGTGGTGGAGCGGCCGCCCAGGTCAACCAGCTGGCCCGGCGGGGCTCCGATTGTGGTGGAGAGGCCCCCGGAATAAAGCAGCCGGCCCGGCAGGGCTCGGGGTGTGGTGGAGCGATCGCCCGGGTCAGGAAGCCGGCCCCGCCGGCCTCGGTCTGTGGTGGAGCGGCCGCCCGGGTCAACCAGCTGGCCCGGCGGGGATCCGGTTGTGGTAGAGCGGACACTGGGGTAAAGCAGCCGGCCCGGCCGGGCTCAAGGTGTGGTGGAGCGGCCGCCCGAGTCAAGCAGCCGGCCCAGCGGGGCTCCGGTTGTGGTGGAGCGGCTGCTGGGGTAAAGCAGCCTGCCCGGCCGGGCTCGGGGTGTGGTGGAGCGGCCGCCCGGGTTAGAAAGCCGGTCCGGCCGGGCTCGGTCTGTGGTGGAGCGGCCGCCAGGGTCAACAAGCGGGCCCGGCCGGGCTCGGTCTGTGGTGGAGCGGCCGCCGGGGTAAAGCAGCCGGCCCGGCCGGGCTCCGGTTGTGGTGGAGCTGCCACCGGGGTAAAGCAGCAGGCCCGGCCGGGCTCGGGGTGTGGTGGAGCGGCCGCCCGGGTCAGGAAGCCGGCCCGGCCGGGCTCGTTCTGTTGTGGAGCGGCCGCCCGGGTCAACCAGCTGGCCCGGCGCGGATCCGGTTGTGGTGGAGCTGCCCCTGGGGTAAAGCAGCCGGCCCGGCCGGGTTCGGGGTGTGGTGGATCGGCCGCCCGAGTCAAGCAGCCCGCCCGGCGGTGCTACGGTTGTGGTGGAGCGGCCGGTCGGGTCAACCAGCTGGCCCGGCGGGGATCCGGTTTTGGTGGAGCGGCCACCGGGGTAACGCAGCCGGCCCGGCCGGGCTCGGGGTGTGGTGGAGCGATCGCCCGGGTCAAGCAGCCCGCCCGGCGGGGCTACGGTTGTGGTGGAGCGGCCGGTCGGGTCAACCAGCTGGCCCGGCCGGGCTCCGGGTGTGGTGGAGCGGCCGCCCGAGTCAAGCAGCCGGCTCGGCGGGGCTCCGATTGTGGTGGAGCGGCTGCCGGGGTAAAGCAGCAGGCCCGGCCGGGCTCGGGGTGTGTGTGTAGCGGCCGCCCGGGTCAAGCAGCCGGCCCGGCGGGGCTCCGGTTGTGCTGGAGAGGCCCCCGGGGTAAAGCAGCCTGCCCGGCCGGGCTCGGAGTGTGGTGGAGCGTCCGCCCGGGTCAGGAACCCGGCCCGGACGGGCTCGGTCTGTGGTGGAGCGGCCGCCCGGGTCAACCAGCTGGCCGGGAGCGGCTCCGGTTGTGGTGGAGCGGCCGCCGGGGTAAAGCAGCCGGCCTAGCCGGGCTCGGTCTGTGGTGGAGCGGCCACCGGGTTAAAGCAGCAGGCCTGGCCGGGCTCGGGGTGTGGTGGAGCGCCCGCCCGAGTCAAGCCGCCGGCCCGGCGGGGCTCCGGTTGTGGTGGAGCGGCCACCGGGGTAAAGCAGCCGGCCCGGCCGGGCTCGGGGTGTGGTGGAGCGGCCGCCCGAGTCAATCAGCTGGCCCGGCGGGGATCCGGTTGTGGTAGAGCGGCCACCGGGGTAAAGCAGCCGGCCCGGCCGGGCTCGGGGTGTGGTGGAGCGGCCGCCCGAGTCAACCAGCCGGCCCGGCGGGGCTCCGGTTGTGGTGGAGCGGCTGCCGGGGTAAAGCAGCCCGCCCGGGCGGCTCGGGGTGTGGTGTAGCGGCCGCCCAGGTCAGGAGGCCGGCCCGGCCGGCTCGGGCTGTGGTGGAGCGGCCGCCCGGGTCAACCAGCTGACCCGGCGGGGCTCCGGTTGTGGTGGAGC
Organism: Artibeus lituratus; assembly: GCA_038363175.2. Classification (NCBI taxonomy): domain Eukaryota; kingdom Metazoa; phylum Chordata; class Mammalia; order Chiroptera; family Phyllostomidae; genus Artibeus; species Artibeus lituratus. The sequence goes on along the minus strand of JBAWUR020000092.1, from coordinate 100,704 downwards.
GGTAGCCGGGGTAAAGAAGCGGGCCGGGCCGGGCTCGGGGTGTGGTGGAGCGGCCGCCCGGGTCAGGAAGCCGGCCCGGCCCGGCTCGGTCTGTGGTGGAGCGGCCGCCCGGGTCCACCAGCTGGCCCGGCGGGGCTCCGGTTGTGGTGGAGCGGCCGCCGGGGTAAAGCAGCTGGCCCGGCCGGGCTCCGGGTGTGGTGGAGCGGCCGCCCGAGTCAAGCAGCCGGCCCGGCGGGGCTCCGATTGTGGTGGAGCGGCTGCCGGGGTAAAGCAGCAGGCCCGGCCGGGCTCGGGGTGTGGTGGAGCGGCCGCCCGAGTCCAGCAGCCAGCCCGGCGGGGCTCCGGTTGTGGTGGACCGTCAGCCGGGGTAAAGCAGCCGGCCCGGCCGGGCTTGGGGTGTGGTGGAGCGGCCGCTTGGGTCAGGAGGCCGGCCCGACCCTGCTCGGTCTGTGGTGGAGCGGCCACCCGGGTCAACCAGCTGGCCCGGCCGGGCTCGGTCTGTAATGGAGCGGCCGCCGGGGTAAAGCAGCCGGCCCGGCCGGGATCGGGGTGTGGTGGAGTGGCCGCCCGTGTCAGGAGGCCGGCCCGGCCGGGCTCGGTCTGTGGTGGAGCGGCCGCCCGGGTCAACCAGCTGCCCCGGCGGGGCTCCGGTGGTGGTGGAGCGGCCGCCGGGGTAAAGCCGCGGGCCCGGCCGGGCTCGGGGTGTGGTGGAGCGGCCGCCCGAGTCAAGCAGCCGGCCCGCCGGGGCTTCGGTTGTGGTGGAGCAGCTGCCGGGGTAAAACAGCCGGCCCGGCCGGGCTCGGCGTGTGGTGGAGCGGCCGCCCGAGTCAAGCAGCCAGCCCGGCGGGGCTCCGATGGTGGTGGAGCAGCTGCCGGGGTAAAGCGGCCGTCCCGGCCGGGCTCGGGGAGTGGTGTAGCGGCCGCCCGAGTCAGGAAGCCGGCCCGGCCGGACACGGTCAGTGGTGGAGCGGCCGCCCCGGTCAACCAGCTGGCCCAGCCGGGCTCGGTCTGTGGTGGAGCAGCAGCCGGGGTAAAGCAGCCGGTACGGCCGGGCTTGGGGTGTGGTGTAGCGGCCGCCCGGGTCAGGAGTCCGGCACCGCCAAGCTCGGTCTGTGGGGGAGCGGCCGCCCGGGTCAACCAGCTGGCCCGGCCGGGCTCGGTCTGTAATGGAGCGGCCGCCGGGGTAAAGCAGCCGACCCGGGCGGGCTCGGGGTGTGGTGGAGCGGCCGCCCGGGTCAGGGAGCCGGCCCGCCGGGCTCGGTCTATGATGGAGTGGCCGCCGGGGTAAAGCAGCCAGCCCGGCCGGGCTCGGGGCGTGGTGTAGCGGCCGCCCGGGTCAAGCCGCCGGCCAGGCAGGGCTCCGGTTGTGGTGGAGCGGCTTCCGGGGTAAAGCAGCCTGCCCGGCCGGGCTCGGGGTGTGGTGGAGCGGCCGCCCGGGTCAGGAGGCCGGCCCGGCCGGGCTCGGTTTGTGGTGGAGCGGCCGCCCGCGTCAACCAGCTGGCCTGGCGGGGCTCCGGTGGTGGTGGAGCGGCCGCCGGGGTAAAGCAGCCTGCCCGGCCGGGCTCGGGGTGTGGTGGAGCGGTCGCCCGGGTCAGGAAGCCGGCCCGGCCGGGCTCGGTCCGTGGTGGAGCGGTCGCCCGGGTCAACCAGCTGGCCCGGCGGGGATCCGGTTGTGATAGAGCGGCCACCGGGGTAAAGCAGCCGGCCCGGCCGGGCTCGGGGTGTGGTGGAGCGGCCGCCCGAGTCAAGCAGCCGGCCCGGCGGGGCTCCCGTTGTGGTGGAGCGGCAGCCGGGGTAAATCAGCCGGCCCGACCGGGCTCGTGGTGTGGTGGAGCGCCCGCCCGGGTCAGAAAGCCGGCCCGGCCGGGCTCGGTCTGTTGTGGAGCGGCCGCCCGGGTCAACCAGCTGGCCCGGCGGGGCTCCGGTTGTGGTGGAGCGGTCGCCGGGGTAAAGCAGCCGGCCCGGCCGGGCTCGGGGTGTGGTGGAGCGGCCGCCCGAGTCAAGCCGCCGGCTAGGCAGGGCTCCGGTTGTGGTGGAGCGGCTTCCGGGGTAAAGCAGCCTGCCTGGCCGGACTCGGGGTGTGGTGGAGCGGCCGCCCGGATCAGGAAGCCCGCTTGGCCGGGCACGGTCAGTGGTGGAGCGGCCGCCCGGGTCAACCAGCTGGCCCAGCCGGTCTCGGTCTGTGGTGGAGCGGCAGCCGGGGTAAAGCAGCCGGCACGGCCGGGCTCGGGGTGTGGTGTAGCGGCCGCCCGGGTCAGGAGGCCGGCCCGGCCAAGCTCGGTCTGTGGTGGAGCGGCCGCCCAGGTCAACCAGCTGGCCCGGCGGGGCTCCGATTGTGGTGGAGAGGCCCCCGGAATAAAGCAGCCGGCCCGGCAGGGCTCGGGGTGTGGTGGAGCGATCGCCCGGGTCAGGAAGCCGGCCCCGCCGGCCTCGGTCTGTGGTGGAGCGGCCGCCCGGGTCAACCAGCTGGCCCGGCGGGGATCCGGTTGTGGTAGAGCGGACACTGGGGTAAAGCAGCCGGCCCTGCCGGGCTCAAGGTGTGGTGGAGCGGCCGCCCGAGTCAAGCAGCAGGCCCAGCGGGGCTCCGGTTGTGGTGGAGCGGCTGCTGGGGTAAAGCAGCCTGCCCGGCCGGGCTCGGGGTGTGGTGGAGCGGCCGCCCGGGTCAGAAAGCCGGTCCGGCCGGGCTCGGTCTGTGGTGGAGCGGCCGCCAGGGTCAACAAGCGGGCCCGGCCGGGCTCGGTCTGTGGTGGAGCGGCCGCCGGGGTAAAGCAGCCGGCCCGGCCGGGCTCCGGTTGTGGTGGAGCTGCCACCGGGGTAAAGCAGCAGGCCCGGCCGGGCTCGGGGTGTGGTGGAGCGGCCGCCCGGGTCAGGAAGCCGGCCCGGCCGGGCTCGTTCTGTGGTGGAGCGGCCGCCCGGGTCAACCAGCTGGCCCGGCGCAAATCCGGTTGTGGTGGAGCTGCCCCTGGGGTAAAGCAGCCGGCCCGGCCGGGTTCGGGGTGTGGTGGATCGGCCGCCCGAGTCAAGCAGCCCGCCCGGCGGGGCTACGGTTGTGGTGGAGCGGCCGGTCGGGTCAACCAGCTGGCCCGGCGGGGATCCGGTTGTGGTGGAGCGGCCACCGGGGTAACGCAGCCGGCCCGGCCGGGCTCGGGGTGTGGTGGAGCGATCGCCCGGGTCAAGCAGCCCGCCCGGCGGGGCTACGGTTGTGGTGGAGCGGCCGGTCGGGTCAACCAGCTGGCCCGGCCGGGCTCCGGGTGTGGTGGAGCGGCCGCCCGAGTCAAGCAGCCGGCCCGGCGGGGCTCCGATTGTGGTGGAGCGGCTGCCGGGGTAAAGCAGCAGGCCCGGCCGGGCTCGGGGTGTGGTGTAGCGGCCGCCCGGGTCAAGCAGCCGGCCCGGCGGGGCTCCGGTTGTGGTGGAGAGGCCCCCGGGGTAAAGCAGCCTGCCCGGCCGGGCTCGGAGTGTGGTGGAGCGTCCGCCCGGGTCAGGAACCCGGCCCGGACGGGCTCGGTCTGTGGTGGAGCGGCCGCCCGGGTCAACCAGCTGGCCGGGAGCGGCTCCGGTTGTGGTGGAGCGGCCGCCGGGATAAAGCAGCCGGCCCGGCCGGGCTCGGGGTGTGGTGGAGCGGCCGCCGGAGTCAGGAAGCCGGCCCGGCCGGGCACGGTCAGTGGTGGAGCGGCCGCCCGGGTCAACCAGCTGGCCTAGCCGGGCTCGGTCTGTGGTGGAGCGGCCACCGGGTTAAAGCAGCAGGCCCGGCCGGGCTCGGGGTGTGGTGGAGCGCCCGCCCGAGTCAAGCCGCCGGCCCGGCGGGGCTCCGGTTGTGGTGGAGCGGCCACCGGGGTAAAGCAGCCGGCCCGGCCGGTCTCGGGGTGTGGTGGAGCGGCCGCCCGAGTCAACCAGCTGGCCCGGCGGGGATCCGGTTGTGGTAGAGCGGCCACCGGGGTAAAGCAGCCGGCCCGGCCGGGCTCGGGGTGTGGTGGAGCGGCCGCCCGAGTCAACCAGCCGGCCCGGCGGGGCTCCGGTTGTGGTGGAGCGGCTGCCGGGGTAAAGCAGCCCGCCCGGGCGGCTCGGGGTGTGGTGTAGCGGCCGCCCAGGTCAGGAGGCCGGCCCGGCCGGCTCGGGCTGTGGTGGAGCGGCCGCCCGGGTCAACCAGCTGACCCGGCGGGGCTCCGGTTGTGGTGGAGCGGTAGCCGGGGTAAAGAAGCGGGCCGGGCCGGGCTCGGGGTGTGGTGGAGCGGCCGCCCGGGTCAGGAAGCCGGCCCGGCCCGGCTCGGTCTGTGGTGGAGCGGCCGCCCGGGTCAACCAGCTGGCCCGGCGGGGCTCCGGTTGTGGTGGAGCGGCCGCTGGGGTAAAGCAGCTGGCCCGGCCGGGCTCCGGGTGTGGTGGAGCGGCCGCCCGAGTCAAGCAGCCGGCCCGGCGGGGCTCCGATTGTGGTGGAGCGGCTGCCAGGGTAAAGCAGCAGGCCCGGCCGGGCTCGGGGTGTGGTGTAGCGGCCGCCCGGGTCAAGCAGCCGGACCGGCGGGGCTCCGGTTGTGGTGGAGAGGCCCCCGGGGTAAAGCAGCCGGCCCGGCCGGGCTCGGAGTGTGGTGAGCGTCCGCCCGGGTCAGGAAGCCGGCCCGGACCGGCTCGGTCTGTGGTGGAGCGGCCGCCCGGGTCAACCAGCTGGCCGGGAGCGGCTCCGGTTGTGGTGGAGCGGCCGCCGGGGTAAAGCAGCCGGCCCGGCCGGGCTCGGGGTGTGGTGGAGCGGCCGCCCGAGTCAAGCAGCCGGCCCTGCGGGGCTCCGGTTGTGGTGGAGCGGCCGCTCGGGTAAACCACCTGGCCCGGCGGGGATCCGGTTGTGGTGGAGCGGCCACCGGGGTAAAGCAGCCAGCCCGGCCGGGCTCGGTCTGTGGTGGAGCGGCCGCCCGGGTCAACCAGCTGCCCCGGCGGGGCTCCGGTGGTGGTGGAGCGGCCGCTGGGGTAAAGCAGCGGGCCCGGCCGGGCTCGGGGTGTGGTGGAGCGGCCGCCCGAGTCAAGCAGCCGGCCCGGCGGGGCTTCGGTTGTGGTGGAGCAGCTGCCGGGGTAAAACAGCCGGCCCGGCCGGGCTCGGGGTGTGGTGTAGCGGCCGCCCGGGTCAGGATGCCGGCCCGGCCGGGCTCGGTCTGTGGTGGAGCGGTGGCCCGGGTCAACCAGCTGGCCCGGCGGGGCTCCGGTTGTGGTGGAGCGGCCGCCGGGGTAAAGCAGCCGGCACGGCCGGGCTCCGGGAGTGGTGGAGCGGCCGCCCGAGTCAAGCAGCCGGCCCGGCGGGGCTCCGATTGTGGTGGAGCGGCTGCCGGGGTAAAGCAGCCGTCCCGGCCGGGCTCGGGGTGTGGTGTAGCGGCCGCCCGGGTCAACCAGCTGGCCCGGCGCGTCTCCGGTTGTGGTGGAGCGGCCGCCGGGGTAAAGCAGCCGGCCCGGCCGGGCTCGGGGTGTGGTGGAGCGGCCACCGGGGTAAAGCAGCAGGCCCGGCCGGGCTCGGGGTGTGGTGGAGCGCCCGCCTGAGTCAAGCCGCCGGCCCGGCGGGGCTCCGGTTGTGGTGGAGCGGCCACCGGGGTAAAGCAGCCGGCCCGGCCGGGCTCGGGGTGTGGTGTAGCGGTCGCCCGGGTCAGAAAGCCGGCCCGGGCGGCCTCGGTCTGTGGTGCAGCGGCCGCCCTGGTCAACCAGCTGGCTCGGCGGGGCTCCGGTTGTGGTGGAGCGGCCGCCGGGGTAAAGCAGCCTGCCCGGCCGGGCTCAGGGTGTGGTGGAGCGGTCGCCCGGGTCTGGAAGCCGGCCCGGCCGGGCTCGGTCCGTGGTGGAGCGGTCGCCCGGATCAACCAGCTGGCCCGGCGGGGATCCGGTTGTGGTAGAGCGGCCACCGGGGTAAAGCAGCCGGCCCGGCCGGGCTCTGGGTGTGGTGGAGCGGCCGCCCGAGTCAACCAGCCGGCCCGGAGGGGCTCCGGTTGTGGTGGAGCGGCTGCCGGGGTAAAGCAGCCCGCCCGGGCGGCTCGGGGTGTGGTGTAGCGGCCGCCCAGGTCAGGAGGCCGGCCCGGCCGGCTCGGGCTGTGGTGGAGCGGCCGCCCGGGTCAACCAGCTGACCCGGCGGTGCTCCGGTTGTGGTGGAGCGGTAGCCGGGGTAAAGAAGCGGGCCGGGCCGGGCTCGGGGTGTGGTGGAGCGGCCGCCCGGGTCAGGAAGCCGGCCCGGCCCGGCTCGGTCTGTGGTGGAGCGGCCGCCCGGGTCCACCAGCTGGCCCGGCGGGGCTCCGGTTGTGGTGGAGCGGCCGCCGGGGTAAAGCAGCTGGCCCGGCCGGGCTCCGGGTGTGGTGGAGCGGCCGCCCGAGTCAAGCAGCCGGCCCGGCGGGGCTCCGATTGTGGTGGAGCGGCTGCCGGGGTAAAGCAGCAGGCCCGGGCGGCTCGGGGTGTGGTGTAGCGGCCGCCCGGGTCAAGCAGCCGGCCCGGCGGGGCTCCGGTTGTGGTGGAGAGGCCCCCGGGGTAAAGCAGCCGGCCCGGCCGGGCTCGGAGTGTGGTGAGCGTCCGCCCGGGTCAGGAAGCCGGCCCGGACGGGCTCGGTCTGTGGTGGAGCGGCCGCCCGCGTCAACCAGCTGGCCGGGAGCGGCTCCGGTTGTGGTGGAGCGGCCGCCGGGGTAAAGCAGCCGGCCCGGCCGGGCTCGGGGTGTGGTGGAGCGGCCGCCCGAGTCAAGCAGCCGGCCCTGCGGGGCTCCGGTTGTGGTGGAGCGGCCGCTCGGGTAAACCACCTGGCCTGGCGGGGATCCGGTTGTGGTGGAGCGGCCACCGGGGTAAAGCAGCCAGCCCGGCCGGGCTCGGGGTGTGGTGGAGTGGCCGCCCGGGTCAGGAGGCCAGCCCGGCCGGGCTCGGTCTGTGGTGGAGCGGCCGCCCGAGTCAGGAAGCCGGCCCGGCCGGGCTCGTTCTGTAGTGGAGCGGCCGCCCGGGTCAACCAGCTGGCCCGGCGGGGATCCGGTTTTGGTGGAGCTGCCCCAGGGGTAAAGCAGCCGGCCCGGGCGGGCTCGGGGTGTGGTGGATCGGCCGCCCGAGTCAAGCAGCCCGCCTGGCGGGGCTACGGTTGTGGTGGAGCGGCCGGCCGGGTCAACCAGCTGGCCCGGCGCGGATCCGGTTGTGGTGGAGCGGCCACCGGGGTAAAGCAGCCGGCCCGGCCGGGCTCGGGGTGTGGTGGAGCGATCGCCCGGGTCAAGCAGCCCGCCCGGCGGGGCTACGGTTGTGGTGGAGCGGCCGGTCGGGTCAACCAGCGGACCCGGCGGGGCTCCGGTTGTGGTGGAGCGGTAGCCGGGGTAAAGAAGCGGGCCGGGCCGGGCTCGGGGTGTGGTGGAGCGGCCGCCCGGGTCAGGAAGCCGGCCCGGCCCGGCTCGGTCTGTGGTGGAGCGGCCGCCCGGGTCAACCAGCTGGCCCGGCGGGGATCCGGTTGTGGTGGAGCGGCCGCCGGGGTAAAGCAGCCGGCCCGGCCGGGCTCGGGGTGTGGTGGAGCGGCCGCCCGAGTCAGGAAGCCGGCCCGGCCGGGCACGGTCAGTGGTGGAGCGGCCGCCCGGGTCAACCAGCCGGCCCAGCCGGGCTCGGTCTTTGGTGGAGCGGCCACCGGGGTAAAGCAGCAGGCCCGGCCGGGCTCGGGGTGTGGTGGAGCGTCCGCCCGAGTCAAGCCGCCGGCCCGGCGGGGCTCCGGTTGTGGTGGAGCGGCCACCGGGGTAAAGCAGCCGGCCCGGCCGGGCTCGGGGTGTGGTGTAGCGGTCGCCCGGGTCAGAAAGCCGGCCCGGGCGGGCTCGGTCTGTGGTGCAGCGGCCGCCCTGGTCAACCAGCTGGCTCGGCGGGGCTCCGGTTGTGGTGGAGCGGCCGCCGGGGTAAAGCAGCCTGCCCGGGCGGGCTCGGGGTGTGGTGGAGCGGCCGCCCGAGTCAACCAGCCGGCCCGGCGGGGCTCCGGGTGTGGTGGAGCGGTAGCCGGGGTAAAGCAGCCGGCCCGGACGGGCTGGGGGTGTGGTGTAGCGGCCGCCCGGGTCAGGAGGCCGGCCCGGCCAAGCTCGGTCTGTGGTGGAGCGGCCACCCAGGTCAACCAGCTGGCCCGGCGGGGCTCCGGTTGTGGTGGACCGTCAGCCGGGGTAAAGCAGCCGGCCCGGCCGGGCTTGGGGTGTGGTGGAGCGGCCGCTTGGGTCAGGAGGCCGGCCCGACCCTGCTCGGTCTGTGGTGGAGCGGCCACCCGGGTCAACCAGCTGGCCCGGCCGGGCTCGGTCTGTAATGGAGCGGCCGCCGGGGTAAAGCAGCCGACCCGGCCGGGCTCGGGGTGTGGTGGAGGGGCCACCGGGGTAAAGCAGCAGGCCCGGCCGAGCTCGGGGTGTGGTGGAGCGGCCACCTGGGTCAGGAAGCGGGCCCGGCCGGGCTCGGTCTGTTGTGGAGCGGCCGCCCGGGTCAACCAGCTGGCCCGGCGGGGCTCCGGTTGTGGTGGAGCGGCCGCCGGGGTAAAGCAGCAGGCCTGGCCGGGCTCAGGGTGTGGTGGAGCGGCCGCCCGGGTCAAGCAGCCGGCCCGGCGGGGCTCCGGTTGTGGTGGAGAGGCCCCCGGATTAAAGCAGCCGGCCCGGCCGGGCTCGGGGTGTGGTGGAGCGGCCGCCCGGGTCAACCAGCTGACCCGGCGGGGCTCCGGTTGTGGTGGAGCGGTAGCCGGGGTAAAGCAGCCGGCCGGGCCGGGCTCGGGGTGTGGTGGAGCGGCCGCCCGGGTCAGGAAGCCGGCCCGGCCCGGCTCGGGGTGTGGTGTAGCGGCCGCCCGAGTCAAGCCGCCGGCCAGGCAGGGCTCCGGTTGTGGTGGAGCGGCTTCCAGGGTAAAGCAGCCTGCCTGGCCGGGCTCGGGGTGTGGTGGAGCGGCCGCCCGGGTCAGGAAGCCGGCCCGGCCGGGCACGGTCAGTGGTGGAGCGGCCGCCCGGGTAAACCAGCTGGCCCGGCCGGGCTCCGGGTTTGGTGGAACGGCCCGCCCGGGTCAACCAGCTGGCCCGGCCGGGCTCGGACTGTGGTGGAGCGGCCGCCGGGGTAAAGCAGCCGGCCCGGCCGGGCTCGTGGTGTGGTGTAGCGGTCGCCCGGGTCAGAAAGCCGGAGCAGCCGGGCTCGGTCTGTGGTGCAGCGGCCGCCCGGGTCAACCAGCTGGCCCGGCGGGGATCCGGTTGTGGTGGAGCGGCCGCCAGGGTAAAGCAGCCGGCACGGCCGGGCTCGGGGTGTGGTGGAGCGGCCGCCCGAGTCAAGCAGCCGGCCCGGCGGGGCTCCGGTTGTGGTGGAGCGGCTGCCGGGGTAAAGCAGCCTGCCCGGCCGGGCTCGGTGTGTGGTGGAGCGGCCGCCCGGGTCAGAAAGCCGGTCCGGCCGGGCTCGGTCTGTGGTGGATCGGCCGCCCGGGTCAAGCAGCTTCCCCGGACGGGCTCGGTCTGTAATGGAGCGGCCGCCAGGGTAAAGCAGCCGGCCCGGCCGGGCTCGGGGTGTGGTGGAGCGGCCGCCCGAGTCAGGAAGCCGGCCCTGCCGGGCACGGTCAGTGGTGGAGCGGCCGCCCGGCTCAACCAGCTGGCCCAGCCGGGCTCGGTCTGTGGTGGAGCGGCCACCGGGGTAAAGCAGCAGGCCCGGCCGGGCTCGGGGTGTGGTGGAGCGCCCGCCCGAGTCAAGCCGCCGGCCTCGCGGGGCTCCGGTTGTGGTGGAGCGTCCACCGGGGTAAAGCAGCCGGCCCGGCCGGGCTCGGGGTGTGGTGTAGCGGTCGCCCGGGTCAGAAAGCCGGCCCGGGCGTGCTCGGTCTGTGGTGCAGCGGCCGCCCTGGTCAACCAGCTGGCTCGGCGGGGCTCCGGTTGTGGTGGAGCCGCCGCCGGGGTAAAGCAGCCTGCCCGGCCGGGCTCGGGGTGTGGTGGAGCGGTCGCCCGGGTCAGGAAGCCGGCCCGGCCGGGCTCGGTCCGTGGTGGAGCGGTCGCCCGGGTCAACCAGCTGACCCGGCGGGGATCCGGTTGTGGTAGAGCGGCCACCGGGGTAAAGCAGCCGGCCCGGCCGGGCTCGGGGTGTGGTGGAGCGGCCGCCCGAGACAACCAGCCGGCCCGGCGGGGCTCCGGTTGTGGTGGAGCGGCTGCCGGGGTAAAGCAGCCGGCCCGGTCGGGCTGGGGGTGTGGTGTAGCGGCCGCCCGGGTCAGGAGGCCGGCCCGGCCAAGCTCGGTCTGTGGTGGAGCGGCCACCCAGGTCAACCAGCTGTCCCGGCGGGGCTCCGGTTGTGGTGGACCGTCAGCCGGGGTAAAGCAGCCGGCCCGGCCGGGCTTGGGGTGTGGTGGAGCGACCGCTTGGGTCAGGAGGCCGGCCCGACCCTGCTCGGTCTGTGGTGGAGCGGCCACCCGGGTCAACCAGCTGGCCCGGCCGGGCTCGGTCTGTAATGGAGCGGCCGCCGAGGTAAAGCAGCCGGCCCGGCCGGGATCGGGGTGTGGTGGAGTGGCCGCCCGTGTCAGGAGGCCGGCCCGGCCGGGCTCGGTCTGTGGTGGAGCGGCCGCCCGGGTCAACCAGCTGCCCCGGCGGGGCTCCGGTGGTGGTGGAGCGGCCGCCGGGGTAAAGCCGCGGGCCCGGCCGGGCTCGGGGTGTGGTGGAGCGGCCGCCCGAGTCAAGCAGCCGGCCCGCCGGGGCTTCGGTTGTGGTGGAGCAGCTGCCTGGGTAAAACAGCCGGCCCGGCCGGGCTCGGGGTGTGGTGTAGCGGCTGCCTGGGTCAGGATGCCGGCACGGCCGGGCTCGGTCTGTGGTGGAGCGGCCGCCCGGGTCAACCAGCTGGCCCGGCGGGGCTCCGGTTGTGGTGGAGCGGCCGCCGGGGTAAAGCAGCCGGCCCGGCCGGGCTCCGGGAGTGGTGGAGCGGCCGCCCGAGTCAAGCAGCCGGCCCGGCGGGGCTCCGGTTGTGGTGGAGCGGCCACCGGGGTAAAGCAGCCGGCCCGGTCGGGCTCGGGGTGTGGTGTAGCGGTCGCCCGGGTCAGAAAGCCGGCCCGGGCGGGCTCGGTCTGTGGTGCAGCGGCCGCCCTGGTCAACCAGCTGGCTCGGCGGGGCTCCGGTTGTGGTGGAGCGGCCGCCGGGGTAAAGCAGCCTGCCCGGCCGGGCTCAGGGTGTGGTGGAGCGGTCGCCCGGGTCTGGAAGCCGGCCCGGCCGGGCTCGGTCCGTGGTGGAGCGGTCGCCCGGGTCAACCAGCTGGCCCGGCGGGGATCCGGTTGTGGTAGAGCGGCCACCGGGGTAAAGCAGCCGGCCCGGCCGGGCTCTGGGTGTGGTGGAGCGGCCGCCCGAGTCAACCAGCCGGCCCGGCGGGGCTCCGGGTGTGGTGGAGCGGCTGCCGGGGTAAAGCAGCCGGCCCGGGCGGCTCGGGGTGTGGTGTAGCGGCCGCCCAGGTCAGGAGGCCGGCCCGGCCGGCTCGGGCTGTGGTGGAGCGGCCGCCCGGGTCAACCAGCTGACCCGGCGGGGCTCCGGTTGTGGTGGAGCGGTAGCCGGGGTAAAGCAGCCGGCCCGGCCGGGCTCGGGGTGTGGTGGAGCGGTCGCCCGGGTCAGGAAGCCGGCTCGGCGGGGCTACGGTTGTGGTGGAGAGGCCCCCGGAATAAAGCAGCCGGCCCGGCAGGGCTCGGGGTGTGGTGGAGCGGTCGCCCGGGTCAGGAAGCCGGCCCCGCCGGCCTCGGTCTGTTTTGGAGCGGCCGCCTGGGTCAACCAGCTGGCCCGGCGGGGATCCGGTTGTGGTAGAGCGGACACCGGGGTAAAGCAGCCGGCCCGGCCGGGCTCAAGGTGTGGTGGAGCGGCCGCCCGAGTCAAGTAGCCGGCCCGGCGGGGCTCCGGTTGTGGTGGAGCGGCTGCCGGGGTAAAGCAGCCTGCCCGGCCGGGCTCGGGGTGTGGTGGAGCGGCCGCCCGGGTCAGAAAGCCGGTCCGGCCGGGCTCGGTCTGTGGTGGAGCGTCCGCCCGGGTCAACAAGCTGGCCCGGCCGGGCTCGGTCTGTGGTGGAGCGGCCGCCCGGGTCAACCAGCTGGCCCGGCCGGGCTCGGACTGTGGTGGAGCGGCCGCCGGGGTAAAGCAGCCGGCCCGGCCGGGCTCGTGGTGTGGTGTAGCGGCCGCCCGGGTCAGGATGCCGGCCCGGCCGGGCTCGGTCTGTGGTGGAGCGGTGGCCCGGGTCAACCAGCTGGCCCGGCGGGGCTCCGGTTGTGGTGGAGCGGCCGCCGGGGTAAAGCAGCCGGCACGGCCGGGCTCCGGGAGTGGTGGAGCGGCCGCCCGAGTCAAGCAGCCGGCCCGGCGGGGCTCCGATTGTGGTGGAGCGGCTGCCGGGGTAAAGCAGCCGTCCCGGCCGGGCTCGGGGTGTGGTGTAGCGGCCGCCCGGGTCAACCAGCTGGCCCGGCGCGTCTCCGGTTGTGGTGGAGCGGCCGCCGGGGTAAAGCAGCCGGCCCGGCCGGGCTCGGGGTGTGGTGGAGCGGCCACCGGGGTAAAGCAGCAGGCCCGGCCGGGCTCGGGGTGTGGTGGAGCGCCCGCCCGAGTCAAGCCGCCGGCCCGGCGGGGCTCCGGTTGTGGTGGAGCGGCCACCGGGGTAAAGCAGCCGGCCCGGCCGGGCTCGGGGTGTGGTGTAGCGGTCGCCCGGGTCAGAAAGCCGGCCCGGGCGGGCTCGGTCTGTGGTGCAGCGGCCGCCCTGGTCAACCAGCTGGCTCGGCGGGGCTCCGGTTGTGGTGGAGCGGCCGCCGGGGTAAAGCAGCCTGCCCGGCCGGGCTCAGGGTGTGGTGGAGCGGTCGCCCGGGTCTGGAAGCCGGCCCGGCCGGGCTCGGTCCGTGGTGGAGCGGTCGCCCGGATCAACCAGCTGGCCCGGCGGGGATCCGGTTGTGGTAGAGCGGCCACCGGGGTAAAGCAGCCGGCCCGGCCGGGCTCTGGGTGTGGTGGAGCGGCCGCCCGAGTCAACCAGCCGGCCCGGAGGGGCTCCGGTTGTGGTGGAGCGGCTGCCGGGGTAAAGCAGCCCGCCCGGGCGGCTCGGGGTGTGGTGTAGCGGCCGCCCAGGTCAGGAGGCCGGCCCGGCCGGCTCGGGCTGTGGTGGAGCGGCCGCCCGGGTCAACCAGCTGACCCGGCGGTGCTCCGGTTGTGGTGGAGCGGTAGCCGGGGTAAAGAAGCGGGCCGGGCCGGGCTCGGGGTGTGGTGGAGCGGCCGCCCGGGTCAGGAAGCCGGCCCGGCCCGGCTCGGTCTGTGGTGGAGCGGCCGCCCGGGTCCACCAGCTGGCCCGGCGGGGCTCCGGTTGTGGTGGAGCGGCCGCCGGGGTAAAGCAGCTGGCCCGGCCGGGCTCCGGGTGTGGTGGAGCGGCCGCCCGAGTCAAGCAGCCGGCCCGGCGGGGCTCCGATTGTGGTGGAGCGGCTGCCGGGGTAAAGCAGCAGGCCCGGCCGGGCTCGGGGTGTGGTGTAGCGGCCGCCCGGGTCAAGCAGCCGGCCCGGCGGGGCTCCGGTTGTGGTGGAGAGGCCCCCGGGGTAAAGCAGCCGGCCCGGCCGGGCTCGGAGTGTGGTGAGCGTCCGCCCGGGTAAGGAAGCCGGCCCGGACGGGCTCGGTCTGTGGTGGAGCGGCCGCCCGCGTCAACCAGCTGGCCGGGAGCGGCTCCGGTTGTGGTGGAGCGGCCGCCGGGGTAAAGCAGCCGGCCCGGCCGGGCTAGGGGTGTGGTGGAGCGGCCGCCCGAGTCAAGCAGCCGCCCCTGCGGGGCTCCGGTTGTGGTGGAGCGGCCGCTCGGGTAAACCACCTGGCCTGGCGGGGATCCGGTTGTGGTGGAGCGGCCACCGGGGTAAAGCAGCCAGCCCGGCCGGGCTCGGGGTGTGGTGGAGTGGCCGCCCGGGTCAGGAGGCCAGCCCGGCCGGGCTCGGTCTGTGGGGGAGCGGCCGCCCGGGTCAGGAAGCCGGCCCGGCCGGGCTCGTTCTGTAGTGGAGCGGCCGCCCGGGTCAACCAGCTGGCCCGGCGGGGATCCGGTTGTGGTGGAGCTGCCCCAGGGGTAAAGCAGCCGGCCCGGCCGGGCTCGGGGTGTGGTGGATCGGCCGCCCGAGTCAAGCAGCCCGCCTGGCGGGGCTACGGTTGTGGTGGAGCGGCCGGCCGGGTCAACCAGCTGGCCCGGCGCGGATCCGGTTGTGGTGGAGCGGCCACCGGGGTAAAGCAGCCGGCCCGGCCGGGCTCGGGGTGTGGTGGAGCGATCGCCCGGGTCAAGCAGCCCGCCCGGCGGGGCTACGGTTGTGGTGGAGCGGCCGGTCGGGTCAACCAGCAGACCCGGCGGGGCTCCGGTTGTGGTGGAGCGGTAGCCGGGGTAAAGAAGCGGGCCGGGCCGGGCTCGGGGTGTGGTGGAGCGGCCGCCCGGGTCAGGAAGCCGGCCCGGCCCGGCTCGGTCTGTGGTGGAGCGGCCGCCCGGGTCAACCAGCTGGCCCGGCGGGGATCCGGTTGTGGTGGAGCGGCCGCCGGGGTAAAGCAGCCGGCCCGGCCGGGCTCGGGGTGTGGTGGAGCGGCCGCCCGAGTCAGGAAGCCGGCCCGGCCGGGCACGGTCAGTGGTGGAGCGGCCGCCCGGGTCAACCAGCCGGCCCAGCCGGGCTCGGTCTTTGGTGGAGCGGCCACCGGGGTAAAGCAGCAGGCCCGGCCGGGCTCGGGGTGTGGTGGAGCGTCCGCCCGAGTCAAGCCGCCGGCCCGGCGGGGCTCCGGTTGTGGTGGAGCGGCCACCGGGGTAAAGCAGCCGGCCCGGCCGGGCTCGGGGTGTGGTGTAGCGGTCGCCCGGGTCAGAAAGCCGGCCCGGGCGGGCTCGGTCTGTGGTGCAGCGGCCGCCCTGGTCAACCAGCTGGCTCGGCGGGGCTCCGGTTGTGGTGGAGCGGCCGCCGGGGTAAAGCAGCCTGCCCGGGCGGGCTCGGGGTGTGGTGGAGCGGCCGCCCGAGTCAACCAGCCGGCCCGGCGGGGCTCCGGGTGTGGTGGAGCGGTAGCCGGGGTAAAGCAGCCGGCCCGGACGGGCTGGGGGTGTGGTGTAGCGGCCGCCCGGGTCAGGAGGCCGGCCCGGCCAAGCTCGGTCTGTGGTGGAGCGGCCACCCAGGTCAACCAGCTGGCCCGGCGGGGCTCCGGTTGTGGTGGACCGTCAGCCGGGGTAAAGCAGCCGGCCCGGCCGGGCTTGGGGTGTGGTGGAGCGGCCGCTTGGGTCAGGAGGCCGGCCCGACCCTGCTCGGTCTGTGGTGGAGCGGCCACCCGGGTCAACCAGCTGGCCCGGCCGGGCTCGGTCTGTAATGGAGCGGCCGCCGGGGTAAAGCAGCCGACCCGGCCGGGCTCGGGGTGTGGTGGAGCGGCCGCCCGGGTCAGGGAGCCGGCCCGCCGGGCTCGGTTTATGATGGAGTGGCCGCCGGGGTAAAGCAGCCAGCCCGGGCGGGCTCCGGTTGTGGTGGAGGGGCCACCGGGGTAAAGCAGCAGGCCCGGCCGAGCTCGGGGTGTGGTGGAGCGGCCACCTGGGTCAGGAAGCGGGCCCGGCCGGGCTCGGTCTGTTGTGGAGCGGCCGCCCGGGTCAACCAGCTGGCCCGGCGGGGCTCCGGTTGTGGTGGAGCGGCCGCCGGGGTAAAGCAGCAGGCCTGGCCGGGCTCAGGTTGTGGTGGAGCGGCCGCCCGGGTCAAGCAGCCGGCCCGGCGGGGCTCCGGTTGTGGTGGAGAGGCCCCCGGATTAAAGCAGCCGGCCCGGCCGGGCTCGGGGTGTGGTGGAGCGGCCGCCCGGGTCAACCAGCTGACCCGGCGGGGCTCCGGTTGTGGTGGAGCGGTAGCCGGGGTAAAGCAGCCGGCCGGGCCGGGCTCGGGGTGTGGTGGAGCGGCCGCCCGGGTCAGGAAGCCGGCCCGGCCCGGCTCGGGGTGTGGTGTAGCGGCCGCCCGAGTCAAGCCGCCGGCCAGGCAGGGCTCCGGTTGTGGTGGAGCGGCTTCCGGGGTAAAGCAGCCTGCCTGGCCGGGCTCGGGGTGTGGTGGAGCGGCCGCCCGGGTCAGGAAGCCGGCCCGGCCGGGCACGGTCAGTGGTGGAGCGGCCGCCCGGGTAAACCAGCTGGCCCGGCCGGGCTCCGGGTGTGGTGGAACGGCCGCCCGGGTCAACCAGCTGGCCCGGCCGGGCTCGGACTGTGGTGGAGCGGCCGCCGGGGTAAAGCAGCCGGCCCGGCCGGGCTCGTGGTGTGGTGTAGCGGTCGCCCGGGTCAGAAAGCCGGACCGGCCGGGCTCGGTCTGTGGTGCAGCGGCCGCCCGGGTCAACCAGCTGGCCCGGCGGGGATCCGGTTGTGGTGGAGCGGCCGCCAGGGTAAAGCAGCCGGCACGGCCGGGCTCGGGGTGTGGTGGAGCGGCCGCCCGAGTCAAGCAGCCGGCCCGGCGGGGCTCCGGTTGTGGTGGATCGGCCTCCGGGGTAAAGCAGCCGGCCCGGCCGGGCTGGGGTTGTGGTGGAGCGGCCGCCCGGGTCAGGAGGCCGGCCCGGCCGGGCTGGGTCTGTGGTGGAGCGGCAGCCCGGGTCAACCAGCTGGCCCGGCGGTGCTCCGGCTGTGGTGGAGCGCCCGCCGGGGTAAAGCAGCCGGCCCGGCCCGGATCGGGGTGTGTTGTAGCGGCCGCCCGGGTCAGGAAGCCGGCACGGCCAAACTGGGTCGGTTGTGGAGCGGCCGCCCGGGTCAACCAGCTGGCCCGGCGGGGCTCCGGTTGTGGTGGAGCGGCCGCCGGGGTAAAGCAGCCGGCCCGGCCGGGCTCGGGGTGTGGTGGAGCGGCAGCCCGGGTCAGAAGGCCGGCACGGCCGGGCTCGGTCGGTTGTGGAGCGGCCGCCCGGGACAACCAGCTGGCCCGGCGGGGCTCCGATTGTGGTGGAGCGGCGGCCGGGGTAAAGCAGCCGACCCGGCCGGGCTGGGGTTGTGGTGGAGCGGCCGCCCGGGTCAGGAGGCCGGCTCGGCCGGGCTCGGTCGGTTGTGGAGCGGCCGCCCGGGTCAACCAGCTGGCCCGGCGGGGCTCCGGTTGTGGTGGAGCGGCCGCCGGGGTAAAGCAGCCGGCCCGGCCCGGCTCGGGGTGTGGTGGAGCGGCCGCCCGGGTCAGGAGGCCGGCCCGGCCGGGCTCGGTCGGTTGTGGAGCGGCCGCCCGGGTCAACCAGCTGGCCCGGCGGGTCTCCGGTTGTGGTGGAGCGGCCGCCGGGGTAAGGCAGCCGGCCCGGGCGGGCTCGGGGTGTGGTGGAGCCGCCGCCCGGGTCAGGAAGCCGGCCCGGCTGGGCTCGGTCGGTTGTGGAGCGGCCGCCCGGGTCAACCAGCTGGCCCGGCGGGGCTCCGGTTGTGGTGGAGCGTCCGCCGGGGTGAAGCAGCCGGCCCGGCCGGGCTGGGGGTGTGGTGGAGCGGCCGCCCGGGTCAGGAGGCCGGCCCGGCCGGGCTCGGTCGGTTGTGGAGCGGCCGCCCGGGTCAACCAGCTGGCCCGGCGGGGCTCCGGTTGTGGTGGAGCGGCCGCCGGGGTAAAGCAGCCGGCCCGGCCGGGCTGGGGTTGTGGTGAGCGGCCGCTTGGTTCAACCAGCTGGCCCGGCGGGGCTCCGGTTGTGGTGGAGCGGCCGCCGGGGTAAAGCAGCCGGTCCGGCCGGGCTCGGGTTGTGGTGAGCGGCCGCTTGGGTCAACCAGCTGGCCCGGCGGGGCTCCGGTTGTGGTGGAGCGGCCGCCGGGGTAAAGCAGCCGGCCCGGCCGGGCTGGGGTTGTGGTGGAGCGGCCGCTTGGGTCAACCAGCTGGCCCGGCGGGGCTCCGGTTGTGGTGGAGCGGCCGCCGGGGTAAAGCAGCCGGCCCGGCCGGGCTGGGGTTGTGGTGGAGCGGCCGCCCGGGTCAGGAGGCCGGCCCGGCCAGGCTGGGTCTGTGGTGGAGCGGCCGCCCGGGTCAACCAGCTGGCCCGGCGGGGCTCCGGTTGTGGTGGAGCGGCCGCCGGGGTAAAGCAGCCGGCCCGGCCCGGCTCGGGGTGTGGTGGAGCGGCCGCCCGGGTCAGGAAGCCGGCCCGTCCGGGCTGGGTCTGTGGTGGAGCGGCCGCCCGGGTCAACCAGCTGGCCCGGCGGGGCTCCGGTTGTGGTGGAGCGGCCGCCGGGGTAAACCAGCCGGCCCGGCCGGGCTGGTGGTGTGGTGGAGCGGCAGCCCGGGTCAGGAGGCCGGCCCGGCCGGGGTGGGTCTGTGGTGGAGCGGCCCCCGGGTCAACCAGCTGGCCCGGCGGGGCTCCGGTTGTGGTGGAGCGTCCGCCGGGGTAAAGCAGCCGGCCCGGCCGGGCTGGGGGTGTGGTGGAGCGGCCGCCCGGGTCAGGAGGCCGGCCCGGCCGGGCTCGGTCGGTTGTGGAGCGGCCGCCCGGGTCAACCAGCTGGCCCGGCGGGGCTCCGGTTGTGGTGGAGCGGCCGCCGGGGTAAAGCAGCCGGCCCGGCCGGGCTGGGGTTGTGGTGGAGCGGCCGCTTGGGTCAAAGAGCTGGCCCGGCGGGGCTCCGGTTGTGGTGGAGCGGCCGCCGGGGTAAAGCAGCCGGCCCGGCCGGGCTGGGGTTGTGGTGGAGCGGCTGCTTGGGTCAACCAGCTGGCCCGGCGGGGCTCCGGTTGTGGTGGAGCGGCCGCCGGGGTAAAGCAGCCGGCCCGGCCGGGCTGGGGTTGTGGTGGAGCGGCCGCCCGGGTCAGGAGGCCGGCCCGGCCGGGCTCGGTCGGTTGTGGAGCGGCCGCCCGGGTCAACCAGCTGGCCCGGCGGGGCTCCGGTTGTGGTGGAGCGGCCGCCCGGGTTAAGCAGCCTGCCCGGCCGCGCTTGGGGTGTGGTGGAGCGGCCACCCGGGTCAGGAGGCCGGCCCGGCCGGGCTGGGTCTGTGGTGGAGCGGCCCCCGGGTCAACCAGCTGGCCCGGCGGGGCTCCGGTTGTGGTGGAGCGCCCGCCGGGGTAAAGCAGCCGGCCCGGCCGGGCTCGGGGTATGGTGGAGCGGCCGCCCGGGTCAGGAAGCCGGCCCGGCCGGGCTCGGTCGGTTGTGGAGCGGCCGCCCGGGTCAACCAGCTGGCCCGGCGGGGCTCCGGTTGTGGTGGAGCGGCCGCCGGGGTAAAGCAGCCGGCCCGGCCGGGCTGGGGTTGTGGTGGAGCGGCCGCCCGGGTCAGGAGTCCGGCCCGGCCGGGCTCGGTCTGTGGTGGAGCGGTCGCCCGGGTCAACCAGCTGGCCCGGCGGGGCTCCGGTTGTGGTGGAGCGGCCGCCGGGGTAAAGCAGCCGGCACGGCCGGGCTCGGGGTGTGGTGGAGCGGCCCCCCGGGTCAGGAGGCCGGCCCGTCCCGGCTCGCTCGGTTGTGGAGCGGCCGCCAGGGTCAAGCAGCTGGCCCGGCGGAGCTCCGGTTGTGGTGGAGCGGCCGCCGTGGTAAAGCAGCCGGCCCGGCCGGGCTGGGGGTGTGGTGGAGCGGCAGCCCGGGTCAGGAGGCCGGCCCGGCCGGGCTGGGTCTGTGGTTGAGCGGCCCCCGGGTCAACCAGCTGGCCCGGCGGGGCTCCGGTTGTGGTGGAGCGTCCGCCGGGGTAAAGCAGCCGGCCCGGCCGGGCTGGGGGTGTGGTGGAGCGGCCGCCCGGGTCAGGAGGCCGGCCCGGCCGGGCTCGGTCGGTTGTGGAGCGGCCGCCCGGGTCAACCAGCTGGGCCGCCGGGGCTCCGGTTGTGGTGGAGCGGCCGCCGGGGTAAAGCAGCCGGCCCGGCCGGGCTGGGGTTGTGGTGGAGCGGCCGCTTGGGTCAAAGAGCTGGCCCGGCGGGGCTCCGGTTTTGGTGGAGCGGCCGCCGGGGTAAAGCAGCCGTCCCGGCCGAGCTCGGGGTGTGGTGGAGCGGTCGCCCGGGTCAGGAAGCCGGCCCGCCCGGGCTGGGTCTGTGGTGGATCGGCCGCCCGGGTCAACCAGCTGGCCCGGCGGGGCTCCGGTTGTGGTGGAGCGGCCGCCGGGGTAAACCAGCCGGCCCGGCCGGGCTGGTGGTGTGGTGGAGCGCCCGCCCGGGTCAGGAGGCCGGCCCGGCCGGGCTCGGTCGGTTGTGGAGCGGCCGCCCGGGTCAACCAGCTGGCCCGGCGGGGCTCCGGTTGTTGTTGAGCGGCCGCCGGGGGTAAAGCAGCCGGTCCGGCCGGGCTCGGGGTGTGGTGGAGCGGCAGCCCGGGTCAGGAGGCCGGTCCGGCCGTGCTGGGTCTGTGGTGGAGCGGCCCCCGGGTCAACCAGCTGGCCCGGCGGGGCTCCGGTTGTGGTGGAGCGGCCGCCGGGGTAAAGCAGCCGGCCCGGCCCGGCTCGGGGTGTGGTGGAGCGGCCGCCCGGGTCCGGAAGCCGGCCCGGCCAGACTCGGTCGGTTGTGGAGCGGCCGCCCGGGTCAACCAGCTGGCCCGGCGGGGCTCCGGT
The DNA here is from genome assembly GCA_038363175.2 of Artibeus lituratus. Lineage (NCBI taxonomy): Eukaryota > Metazoa > Chordata > Mammalia > Chiroptera > Phyllostomidae > Artibeus > Artibeus lituratus. The sequence continues at coordinate 80,384 of JBAWUR020000092.1, read as the reverse complement.
TGTGGTGGAGCGGCCGCCGGGGTAAAGCAGCCGGCCCGGCCCGGCTCGGGGTGTGGTGGAGCTGCCACCCGGGTCAACCAGCTGGCCCGGCGGGGCTCCGGTTGTGGTGGAGCGGCCGCCGGGGTAAAGCAGCCGGCCCGGCCGTGCTCGGGGTGTGGTGGAGCGGCAGCCCGGGTCAGGAGGCCGGCCCGGCCGGGCTGAGTCTGTGGTGGAGCGGCCCCCGGGTCAATCAGCTGGCCCGGCGGGGCTCCGGTTGTGGTGGAGCGTCCGCCGGGGTAAAGCAGCCGGCCCGGCCGGGCTGGGGGTGTGGTGGAGCGGCCGCCCGGGTCAGGAGGCCGGCCCGGCCGGGCTCGGTCGGTTGTGGAGCGGCCGCCCGAATCAACCAGCTGGCCCTGCGGGGCTCCGGTGTGGTGGAGCGGCCGCCGTGGTGGTGGAGCGGCCGCCGGGGTAAACCAGCCGGCCCGGCCGGGCTGGTGGTGTGGTGGAGCGGCCGCCCGGGTCAGGAGGCCGGGCCGGCCGGTCTCGGTCGGTTGTGGAGCGGCCGCCCGAATCAACCAGCTGGCCCTGCGGGGCTCCGGTTGTGGTGGAGCGGCCGCCGGGGTAAAGCAGCCGGCCCGGCCGGGCTGGGGTTGTGGTGGAGCGGCCGCCCGGGTCAGGAGGCCGGCCCGGCCGGGCTCGGACTGTGGTGGAGCGGCCGCCCGGGTCAACCAGCTGGCCCGGCGGGTCTCCGGTTGTGGTGGAGCGGCCGCCGGGGTAAGGCAGCCGGCCCGGGCGGGCTCGGGGTGTGGTGGAGCGGCCGCCAGGGTCAGGAAGCCGGCCCGGCTGGGCTCGGTCGGTTGTGGAGCGGCCGCCCGGGTCAACCAGCTGGCCCGGCGGGGCTCCGGTTGTGGTGGAGCGTCCGCCGGGGTGAAGCAGCCGGCCCGGCCGGGCTGGGGGTGTGGTGGAGCGGCCGTCCGGGTCAGGAGGCCGGCCCGGCCGGGCTCGGTCGGTTGTGGAGCGGCCGCCCGGGTCAACCAGCTGGCCCGGCGGGGCTCCGGTTGTGGTGGAGCGGCCGCCGGGGTAAAGCAGCCGGCCCGGCCGGGCTGGGGTTGTGGTGAGCGGCCGCTTGGGTCAACCAGCTGGCCCGGCGGGGCTCCGGTTGTGGTGGAGCGGCCGCCGGGGTAAAGCAGCCGGCCCGGCCGGGCTGGGGTTGTGGTGAGCGGCCGCTTGGGTCAACCAGCTGGCCCGGCGGGGCTCCGGTTGTGGTGGAGCGGCCGCCGGGGTAAACCAGCCGGCCCGGCCGGGCTGGTGGTGTGGTGGAGCGGCAGCCCGGGTCAGGAGGCCGGCCCGGCCGGGCTGGGTCTGTGGTGGAGCGGCCCCCGGGTCAACCAGCTGGCCCGGCGGGGCTCCGGTTGTGGTGGAGCGTCCGCCGGGGTAAAGCAGCCGGCCCGGCCGGGCTGGGGGTGTGGTGGAGCGGCCGCCCGGGTCAGGAGGCCGGCCCGGCCGGGCTCGGTCGGTTGTGGAGCGGCCGCCCGGGTCAACCAGCTGGCCCGGCGGGGCTCCGGTTGTGGTGGAGCGGCCGCCGGGGTAAAGCAGCCGGCCCGGCCGGGCTGGGGTTGTGGTGGAGCGGCCGCTTGGGTCAAAGAGCTGGCCCGGCGGGGCTCCGGTTGTGGTGGAGCGGCCGCCGGCGTAAAGCAGCCGGCCCGGCCGGGCTGGGGTTGTGGTGGAGCGGCCGCCCGGGTCAGGAGGCCGGCCCGGCCGGGCTCGGTCTGTGGTGGAGCGGTCGCCCGGGTCAACCAGCTGGCCCGGCGGGGCTCCGGTTGTGGTGGAGCGGCCGCCGGGGTAAAGCAGCCGGCACGGCCGGGCTCGGGGTGTGGTGGAGCGGCCCCCCGGGTCAGGAGGCCGGCCCGTCCCGGCTCGCTCGGTTGTGGAGCGGCCGCCAGGGTCAAGCAGCTGGCCCGGCGGAGCTCCGGTTGTGGTGGAGCGGCTGCCGTGGTAAAGCAGCCGGCCCGGCCGGGCTGGGGGTGTGGTGGAGCGGCCGCCCGGGTCAACCAGCTGGCCCGGCGGGGCTCCGGTTGTGGTGGATCGGCCTCCGGGGTAAAGCAGCCGGCCCGGCCGGGCTGGGGTTGTGGTGGAGCGGCCGCCCGGGTCAGGAGGCCGGCCCGGCCGGGCTGGGTCTGTGGTGGAGCGGCAGCCCGGGTCAACCAGCTGGCCCGGCGGTGCTCCGGCTGTGGTGGAGCGCCCGCCGGGGTAAAGCAGCCGGCCCGGCCCGGATCGGGGTGTGTTGTAGCGGCCGCCCGGGTCAGGAAGCCGGCACGGCCAAACTGGGTCGGTTGTGGAGCGGCCGCCCGGGTCAACCAGCTGGCCCGGCGGGGCTCCGGTTGTGGTGGAGCGGCCGCCGGGGTAAAGCAGCCGGCCCGGCCGGGCTCGGGGTGTGGTGGAGCGGCAGCCCGGGTCAGAAGGCCGGCACGGCCGGGCTCGGTCGGTTGTGGAGCGGCCGCCCGGGTCAACCAGCTGGCCCGGCGGGGCTCCGATTGTGGTGGAGCGGCGGCCGGGGTAAAGCAGCCGACCCGGCCGGGCTGGGGTTGTGGTGGAGCGGCCGCCCGGGTCAGGAGGCCGGCTCGGCCGGGCTCGGTCGGTTGTGGAGCGGCCGCCCGGGTCAACCAGCTGGCCCGGCGGGGCTCCGGTTGTGGTGGAGCGGCCGCCGGGGTAAAGCAGCCGGCCCGGCCCGGCTCGGGGTGTGGTGGAGCGGCCGCCCGGGTCAGGAGGCCGGCCCGGCCGGGCTCGGTCGGTTGTGGAGCGGCCGCCCGGGTCAACCAGCTGGCCCGGCGGGTCTCCGGTTGTGGTGGAGCGGCCGCCGGGGTAAGGCAGCCGGCCCGGGCGGGCTCGGGGTGTGGTGGAGCCGCCGCCCGGGTCAGGAAGCCGGCCCGGCTGGGCTCGGTCGGTTGTGGAGCGGCCGCCCGGGTCAACCAGCTGGCCCGGCGGGGCTCCGGTTTTGGTGGAGCGTCCGCCGGGGTGAAGCAGCCGGCCCGGCCGGGCTGGGGGTGTGGTGGAGCGGCCGCCCGGGTCAGGAGGCCGGCCCGGCCGGGCTCGGTCGGTTGTGGAGCGGCCGCCCGGGTCAACCAGCTGGCCCGGCGGGGCTCCGGTTGTGGTGGAGCGGCCGCCGGGGTAAAGCAGCCGGCCCGGCCGGGCTGGGGTTGTGGTGAGCGGCCGCTTGGTTCAACCAGCTGGCCCGGCGGGGCTCCGGTTGTGGTGGAGCGGCCGCCGGGGTAAAGCAGCCGGTCCGGCCGGGCTCGGGTTGTGGTGAGCGGCCGCTTGGGTCAACCAGCTGGCCCGGCGGGGCTCCGGTTGTGGTGGAGCGGCCGCCGGGGTAAAGCAGCCGGCCCGGCCGGGCTGGGGTTGTGGTGGAGCGGCCGCTTGGGTCAACCAGCTGGCCCGGCGGGGCTCCGGTTGTGGTGGAGCGGCCGCCGGGGTAAAGCAGCCGGCCCGGCCGGGCTGGGGTTGTGGTGGAGCGGCCGCCCGGGTCAGGAGGCCGGCCCGGCCAGGCTGGGTCTGTGGTGGAGCGGCCGCCCGGGTCAACCAGCTGGCCCGGCGGGGCTCCGGTTGTGGTGGAGCGGCCGCCGGGGTAAAGCAGCCGGCCCGGCCCGGCTCGGGGTGTGGTGGAGCGGCCCGCCCGGGTCAGGAAGCCGGCCCGTCCGGGCTGGGTCTGTGGTGGAGCGGCCGCCCGGGTCAACCAGCTGGCCCGGCGGGGCTCCGGTTGTGGTGGAGCGGCCGCCGGGGTAAACCAGCCGGCCCGGCCGGGCTGGTGGTGTGGTGGAGCGGCAGCCCGGGTCAGGAGGCCGGCCCGGCCGGGCTGGGTCTGTGGTGGAGCGGCCCCCGGGTCAACCAGCTGGCCCGGCGGGGCTCCGGTTGTGGTGGAGCGTCCGCCGGGGTAAAGCAGCCGGCCCGGCCGGGCTGGGGGTGTGGTGGAGCGGCCGCCCGGGTCAGGAGGCCGGCCCGGCCGGGCTCGGTCGGTTGTGGAGCGGCCGCCCGGGTCAACCAGCTGGCCCGGCGGGGCTCCGGTTGTGGTGGAGCGGCCGCCGGGGTAAAGCAGCCGGCCCGGCCGGGCTGGGGTTGTGGTGGAGCGGCCGCTTGGGTCAAAGAGCTGGCCCGGCGGGGCTCCGGTTGTGGTGGAGCGGCCGCCGGGGTAAAGCAGCCGGCCCGGCCGGGCTGGGGTTGTGGTGGAGCGGCTGCTTGGGTCAACCAGCTGGCCCGGCGGGGCTCCGGTTGTGGTGGAGCGGCCGCCGGGGTAAAGCAGCCGGCCCGGCCGGGCTGGGGTTGTGGTGGAGCGGCCGCCCGGGTCAGGAGGCCGGCCCGGCCGGGCTCGGTCGGTTGTGGAGCGGCCGCCCGGGTCAACCAGCTGGCCCGGCGGGGCTCCGGTTGTGGTGGAGCGGCCGCCCGGGTTAAGCAGCCTGCCCGGCCGCGCTTGGGGTGTGGTGGAGCGGCCACCCGGGTCAGGAGGCCGGCCCGGCCGGGCTGGGTCTGTGGTGGAGCGGCCCCCGGGTCAACCAGCTGGCCCGGCGGGGCTCCGGTTGTGGTGGAGCGCCCGCCGGGGTAAAGCAGCCGGCCCGGCCGGGCTCGGGGTATGGTGGAGCGGCCGCCCGGGTCAGGAAGCCGGCCCGGCCGGGCTCGGTCGGTTGTGGAGCGGCCGCCCGGGTCAACCAGCTGGCCCGGCGGGGCTCCGGTTTTGGTGGAGCGGCCGCCGGGGTAAAGCAGCCGGCCCGGCCGGGCTGGGGTTGTGGTGGAGCGGCCGCCCGGGTCAGGAGTCCGGCCCGGCCGGGCTCGGTCTGTGGTGGAGCGGTCGCCCGGGTCAACCAGCTGGCCCGGCGGGGCTCCGGTTGTGGTGGAGCGGCCGCCGGGGTAAAGCAGCCGGCACGGCCGGGCTCGGGGTGTGGTGGAGCGGCCCCCCGGGTCAGGAGGCCGGCCCGTCCCGGCTCGCTCGGTTGTGGAGCGGCCGCCAGGGTCAAGCAGCTGGCCCGGCGGAGCTCCGGTTGTGGTGGAGCGGCCGCCGTGGTAAAGCAGCCGGCCCGGCCGGGCTGGGGGTGTGGTGGAGCGGCAGCCCGGGTCAGGAGGCCGGCCCGGCCGGGCTGGGTCTGTGGTTGAGCGGCCCCCGGGTCAACCAGCTGGCCCGGCGGGGCTCCGGTTGTGGTGGAGCGTCCGCCGGGGTAAAGCAGCCGGCCCGGCCGGGCTGGGGGTGTGGTGGAGCGGCCGCCCGGGTCAGGAGGCCGGCCCGGCCGGGCTCGGTCGGTTGTGGAGCGGCCGCCCGGGTCAACCAGCTGGGCCGCCGGGGCTCCGGTTGTGGTGGAGCGGCCGCCGGGGTAAAGCAGCCGGCCCGGCCGGGCTGGGGTTGTGGTGGAGCGGCCGCTTGGGTCAAAGAGCTGGCCCGGCGGGGCTCCGGTTTTGGTGGAGCGGCCGCCGGGGTAAAGCAGCCGTCCCGGCCGAGCTCGGGGTGTGGTGGAGCGGTCGCCCGGGTCAGGAAGCCGGCCCGCCCGGGCTGGGTCTGTGGTGGATCGGCCGCCCGGGTCAACCAGCTGGCCCGGCGGGGCTCCGGTTGTGGTGGAGCGGCCGCCGGGGTAAACCAGCCGGCCCGGCCGGGCTGGTGGTGTGGTGGAGCGCCCGCCCGGGTCAGGAGGCCGGCCCGGCCGGGCTCGGTCGGTTGTGGAGCGGCCGCCCGGGTCAACCAGCTGGCCCGGCGGGGCTCCGGTTGTTGTTGAGCGGCCGCCGGGGTAAAGCAGCCGGTCCGGCCGGGCTCGGGGTGTGGTGGAGCGGCAGCCCGGGTCAGGAGGCCGGTCCGGCCGTGCTGGGTCTGTGGTGGAGCGGCCCCCGGGTCAACCAGCTGGCCCGGCGGGGCTCCGGTTGTGGTGGAGCGGCCGCCGGGGTAAAGCAGCCGGCCCGGCCCGGCTCGGGGTGTGGTGGAGCGGCCGCCCGGGTCCGGAAGCCGGCCCGGCCAGACTCGGTCGGTTGTGGAGCGGCCGCCCGGGTCAACCAGCTGGCCCGGCGGGGCTCCGGTTGTGGTGGAGCGGCCGCCGGGGTAAAGCAGCCGGCCCGGCCCGGCTCGGGGTGTGGTGGAGCTGCCACCCGGGTCAACCAGCTGGCCCGGCGGGGCTCCGGTTGTGGTGGAGCGGCCGCCGGGGTAAAGCAGCCGGCCCGGCCGGGCTCGGGGTGTGGTGGAGCGGCAGCCCGGGTCAGGAGGCCGGCCCGGCCGGGCTGAGTCTGTGGTGGAGCGGCCCCCGGGTCAATCAGCTGGCCCGGCGGGGCTCCGGTTGTGGTGGAGCGTCCGCCGGGGTAAAGCAGCCGGCCCGGCCGGGCTGGGGGTGTGGTGGAGCGGCCGCCCGGGTCAGGAGGCCGGCCCGGCCGGGCTCGGTCGGTTGTGGAGCGGCCGCCCGAATCAACCAGCTGGCCCTGCGGGGCTCCGGTGTGGTGGAGCGGCCGCCGTGGTGGTGGAGCGGCCGCCGGGGTAAACCAGCCGGCCCGGCCGGGCTGGTGGTGTGGTGGAGCGGCCGCCCGGGTCAGGAGGCCGGGCCGGCCGGTCTCGGTCGGTTGTGGAGCGGCCGCCCGAATCAACCAGCTGGCCCTGCGGGGCTCCGGTTGTGGTGGAGCGGCCGCCGGGGTAAAGCAGCCGGCCCGGCCGGGCTGGGGTTGTGGTGGAGCGGCCGCCCGGGTCAGGAGGCCGGCCCGGCCGGGCTCGGACTGTGGTGGAGCGGCCGCCCGGGTCAACCAGCTGGCCCGGCGGGTCTCCGGTTGTGGTGGAGCGGCCGCCGGGGTAAGGCAGCCGGCCCGGGCGGGCTCGGGGTGTGGTGGAGCGGCCGCCAGGGTCAGGAAGCCGGCCCGGCTGGGCTCGGTCGGTTGTGGAGCGGCCGCCCGGGTCAACCAGCTGGCCCGGCGGGGCTCCGGTTGTGGTGGAGCGTCCGCCGGGGTGAAGCAGCCGGCCCGGCCGGGCTGGGGGTGTGGTGGAGCGGCCGTCCGGGTCAGGAGGCCGGCCCGGCCGGGCTCGGTCGGTTGTGGAGCGGCCGCCCGGGTCAACCAGCTGGCCCGGCGGGGCTCCGGTTGTGGTGGAGCGGCCGCCGGGGTAAAGCAGCCGGCCCGGCCGGGCTGGGGTTGTGGTGAGCGGCCGCTTGGGTCAACCAGCTGGCCCGGCGGGGCTCCGGTTGTGGTGGAGCGGCCGCCGGGGTAAAGCAGCCGGCCCGGCCGGGCTGGGGTTGTGGTGGAGCGGCCGCTTGGGTCAAAGAGCTGGCCCGGCGGGGCTCCGGTTGTGGTGGAGCGGCCGCCGGCGTAAAGCAGCCGGCCCGGCCGGGCTGGGGTTGTGGTGGAGCGGCCGCCCGGGTCAGGAGGCCGGCCCGGCCGGGCTCGGTCTGTGGTGGAGCGGTCGCCCGGGTCAACCAGCTGGCCCGGCGGGGCTCCGGTTGTGGTGGAGCGGCCGCCGGGGTAAAGCAGCCGGCACGGCCGGGCTCGGGGTGTGGTGGAGCGGCCCCCCGGGTCAGGAGGCCGGCCCGTCCCGGCTCGCTCGGTTGTGGAACGGCCGCCAGGGTCAAGCAGCTGGCCCGGCGGAGCTCCGGTTGTGGTGGAGCGGCTGCCGTGGTAAAGCAGCCGGCCCGGCCGGGCTGGGGGTGTGGTGGAGCGGCCGCCCGGGTCAACCAGCTGGCCCGGCGGGGCTCCGGTTGTGGTGGATCGGCCTCCGGGGTAAAGCAGCCGGCCCGGCCGGGCTGGGGTTGTGGTGGAGCGGCCGCCCGGGTCAGGAGGCCGGCCCGGCCGGGCTGGGTCTGTGGTGGAGCGGCAGCCCGGGTCAACCAGCTGGCCCGGCGGTGCTCCGGCTGTGGTGGAGCGCCCGCCGGGGTAAAGCAGCCGGCCCGGCCCGGATCGGGGTGTGTTGTAGCGGCCGCCCGGGTCAGGAAGCCGGCACGGCCAAACTGGGTCGGTTGTGGAGCGGCCGCCCGGGTCAACCAGCTGGCCCGGCGGGGCTCCGGTTGTGGTGGAGCGGCCGCCGGGGTAAAGCAGCCGGCCCGGCCGGGCTCGGGGTGTGGTGGAGCGGCAGCCCGGGTCAGAAGGCCGGCACGGCCGGGCTCGGTCGGTTGTGGAGCGGCCGCCCGGGTCAACCAGCTGGCCCGGCGGGGCTCCGATTGTGGTGGAGCGGCGGCCGGGGTAAAGCAGCCGACCCGGCCGGGCTGGGGTTGTGGTGGAGCGGCCGCCCGGGTCAGGAGGCCGGCCCGGCCGGGCTCGGTCGGTTGTGGAGCGGCCGCCCGGGTCAACCAGCTGGCCCGGCGGGGCTCCGGTTGTGGTGGAGCGGCCGCCGGGGTAAAGCAGCCGGCCCGGCCCGGCTCGGGGTGTGGTGGAGCGGCCGCCCGGGTCAGGAGGCCGGCCCGGCCGGGCTCGGTCGGTTGTGGAGCGGCCGCCCGGGTCAACCAGCTGGCCCGGCGGGTCTCCGGTTGTGGTGGAGCGGCCGCCGGGGTAAGGCAGCCGGCCCGGGCGGGCTCGGGGTGTGGTGGAGCCGCCGCCCGGGTCAGGAAGCCGGCCCGGCTGGGCTCGGTCGGTTGTGGAGCGGCCGCCCGGGTCAACCAGCTGGCCCGGCGGGGCTCCGGTTGTGGTGGAGCGTCCGCCGGGGTGAAGCAGCCGGCCCGGCCGGGCTGGGGGTGTGGTGGAGCGGCCGCCCGGGTCAGGAGGCCGGCCCGGCCGGGCTCGGTCGGTTGTGGAGCGGCCGCCCGGGTCAACCAGCTGGCCCGGCGGGGCTCCGGTTGTGGTGGAGCGGCCGCCGGGGTAAAGCAGCCGGCCCGGCCGGGCTGGGGTTGTGGTGAGCGGCCGCTTGGTTCAACCAGCTGGCCCGGCGGGGCTCCGGTTGTGGTGGAGCGGCCGCCGGGGTAAAGCAGCCGGTCCGGCCGGGCTCGGGTTGTGGTGAGCGGCCGCTTGGGTCAACCAGCTGGCCCGGCGGGGCTCCGGTTGTGGTGGAGCGGCCGCCGGGGTAAAGCAGCCGGCCCGGCCGGGCTGGGGTTGTGGTGGAGCGGCCGCTTGGGTCAACCAGCTGGCCCGGCGGGGCTCCGGTTGTGGTGGAGCGGCCGCCGGGGTAAAGCAGCCGGCCCGGCCGGGCTGGGGTTGTGGTGGAGCGGCCGCCCGGGTCAGGAGGCCGGCCCGGCCAGGCTGGGTCTGTGGTGGAGCGGCCGCCCGGGTCAACCAGCTGGCCCGGCGGGGCTCCGGTTGTGGTGGAGCGGCCGCCGGGGTAAAGCAGCCGGCCCGGCCCGGCTCGGGGTGTGGTGGAGCGGCCGCCCGGGTCAGGAAGCCGGCCCGTCCGGGCTGGGTCTGTGGTGGAGCGGCCGCCCGGGTCAACCAGCTGGCCCGGCGGGGCTCCGGTTGTGGTGGAGCGGCCGCCGGGGTAAACCAGCCGGCCCGGCCGGGCTGGTGGTGTGGTGGAGCGGCAGCCCGGGTCAGGAGGCCGGCCCGGCCGGGCTGGGTCTGTGGTGGAGCGGCCCCCGGGTCAACCAGCTGGCCCGGCGGGGCTCCGGTTGTGGTGGAGCGTCCGCCGGGGTGAAGCAGCCGGCCCGGCCGGGCTGGGGGTGTGGTGGAGCGGCCGCCCGGGTCAGAAAGCCGGTCCGGCCGGGCTCGGTCTGTGGTGGATCGGCCGCCCGGGTCAAGCAGCTTCCCCGGACGGGCTCGGTCTGTAATGGAGCGGCCGCCAGGGTAAAGCAGCCGGCCCGGCCGGGCTCGGGGTGTGGTGGAGCGGCCGCCCGAGTCAGGAAGCCGGCCCTGCCGGGCACGGTCAGTGGTGGAGCGGCCGCCCGGCTCAACCAGCTGGCCCAGCCGGGCTCGGTCTGTGGTGGAGCGGCCACCGGGGTAAAGCAGCAGGCCCGGCCGGGCTCGGGGTGTGGTGGAGCGCCCGCCCGAGTCAAGCCGCCGGCCTCGCGGGGCTCCGGTTGTGGTGGAGCGTCCACCGGGGTAAAGCAGCCGGCCCGGCCGGGCTCGGGGTGTGGTGTAGCGGTCGCCCGGGTCAGAAAGCCGGCCCGGGCGTGCTCGGTCTGTGGTGCAGCGGCCGCCCTGGTCAACCAGCTGGCTCGGCGGGGCTCCGGTTGTGGTGGAGCCGCCGCCGGGGTAAAGCAGCCTGCCCGGCCGGGCTCGGGGTGTGGTGGAGCGGTCGCCCGGGTCAGGAAGCCGGCCCGGCCGGGCTCGGTCCGTGGTGGAGCGGTCGCCCGGGTCAACCAGCTGACCCGGCGGGGATCCGGTTGTGGTAGAGCGGCCACCGGGGTAAAGCAGCCGGCCCGGCCGGGCTCGGGGTGTTGTGGAGCGGCCGCCCGAGTCAACCAGCCGGCCCGGCGGGGCTCCGGTTGTGGTGGAGCGGCTGCCGGGGTAAAGCAGCCGGCCCGGTCGGGCTGGGGGTGTGGTGTAGCGGCCGCCCGGGTCAGGAGGCCGGCCCGGCCAAGCTCGGTCTGTGGTGGAGCGGACACCCAGGTCAACCAGCTGTCCCGGCGGGGCTCCGGTTGTGGTGGACCGTCAGCCGGGGTAAAGCAGCCGGCCCGGCCGGGCTTGGGGTGTGGTGGAGCGACCGCTTGGGTCAGGAGGCCGGCCCGACCCTGCTCGGTCTGTGGTGGAGCGGCCACCCGGGTCAACCAGCTGGCCCGGCCGGGCTCGGTCTGTAATGGAGCGGCCGCCGGGGTAAAGCAGCCGGCCCGGCCGGGATCGGGGTGTGGTGGAGTGGCCGCCCGTGTCAGGAGGCCGGCCCGGCCGGGCTCGGTCTGTGGTGGAGCGGCCGCCCGGGTCAACCAGCTGCCCCGGCGGGGCTCCGGTGGTGGTGGAGCGGCCGCCGGGGTAAAGCCGCGGGCCCGGCCGGGCTCGGGGTGTGGTGGAGCGGCCGCCCGAGTCAAGCAGCCGGCCCGCCGGGGCTTCGGTTGTGGTGGAGCAGCTGCCTGGGTAAAACAGCCGGCCCGGCCGGGCTCGGGGTGTGGTGTAGCGGCTGCCTGGGTCAGGATGCCGGCACGGCCGGGCTCGGTCTGTGGTGGAGCGGCCGCCCGGGTCAACCAGCTGGCCCGGCGGGGCTCCGGTTGTGGTGGAGCGGCCGCCGGGGTAAAGCAGCCGGCCCGGCCGGGCTCCGGGAGTGGTGGAGCGGCCGCCCGAGTCAAGCAGCCGGCCCGGCGGGGCTCCGGTTGTGGTGGAGCGGCCACCGGGGTAAAGCAGCCGGCCCGGTCGGGCTCGGGGTGTGGTGTAGCGGTCGCCCGGGTCAGAAAGCCGGCCCGGGCGGGCTCGGTCTGTGGTGCAGCGGCCGCCCTGGTCAACCAGCTGGCTCGGCGGGGCTCCGGTTGTGGTGGAGCGGCCGCCGGGGTAAAGCAGCCTGCCCGGCCGGGCTCAGGGTGTGGTGGAGCGGTCGCCCGGGTCTGGAAGCCGGCCCGGCCGGGCTCGGTCCGTGGTGGAGCGGTCGCCCGGGTCAACCAGCTGGCCCGGCGGGGATCCGGTTGTGGTAGAGCGGCCACCGGGGTAAAGCAGCCGGCCCGGCCGGGCTCTGGGTGTGGTGGAGCGGCCGCCCGAGTCAACCAGCCGGCCCGGCGGGGCTCCGGGTGTGGTGGAGCGGCTGCCGGGGTAAAGCAGCCGGCCCGGGCGGCTCGGGGTGTGGTGTAGCGGCCGCCCAGGTCAGGAGGCCGGCCCGGCCGGCTCGGGCTGTGGTGGAGCGGCCGCCCGGGTCAACCAGCTGACCCGGCGGGGCTCCGGTTGTGGTGGAGCGGTAGCCGGGGTAAAGCAGCCGGCCCGGCCGGGCTCGGGGTGTGGTGGAGCGGTCGCCCGGGTCAGGAAGCCGGCTCGGCGGGGCTACGGTTGTGGTGGAGAGGCCCCCGGAATAAAGCAGCCGGCCCGGCAGGGCTCGGGGTGTGGTGGAGCGGTCGCCCGGGTCAGGAAGCCGGCCCCGCCGGCCTCGGTCTGTTTTGGAGCGGCCGCCCGGGTCAACCAGCTGGCCCGGCGGGGATCCGGTTGTGGTGGAGCGGCCGCCGGGGTAAAGCAGCCGGCCCGGCCGGGCTCGGGGTGTGGTGGAGCGGCCGCCCGAGTCAGGAAGCCGGCCCGGCCGGGCACGGTCAGTGGTGGAGCGGCCGCCCGGGTCAACCAGCCGGCCCAGTCGGGCTCGGTCTTTGGTGGAGCGGCCACCGGGGTAAAGCAGCAGGCCCGGCCGGGCTCGGGGTGTGGTGGAGCGTCCGCCCGAGTCAAGCCGCCGGCCCGGCGGGGCTCCGGTTGTGGTGGAGCGGCCACCGGGGTAAAGCAGCCGGCCCGGCCGGGCTCGGGGTGTGGTGTAGCGGTCGCCCGGGTCAGAAAGCCGGCCCGGGCGGGCTCGGTCTGTGGTGCAGCGGCCGCCCTGGTCAACCAGCTGGCTCGGCGGGGCTCCGGTTGTGGTGGAGCGGCCGCCGGGGTAAAGCAGCCTGCCCGGGCGGGCTCGGGGTGTGGTGGAGCGGCCGCCCGAGTCAACCAGCCGGCCCGGCGGGGCTCCGGGTGTGGTGGAGCGGTAGCCGGGGTAAAGCAGCCGGCCCGGACGGGCTGGGGGTGTGGTGTAGCGGCCGCCCGGGTCAGGAGGCCGGCCCGGCCAAGCTCGGTCTGTGGTGGAGCGGCCACCCAGGTCAACCAGCTGGCCCGGCGGGGCTCCGGTTGTGGTGGACCGTCAGCCGGGGTAAAGCAGCCGGCCCGGCCGGGCTTGGGGTGTGGTGGAGCGGCCGCTTGGGTCAGGAGGCCGGCCCGACCCTGCTCGGTCTGTGGTGGAGCGGCCACCCGGGTCAACCAGCTGGCCCGGCCGGGCTCGGTCTGTAATGCAGCGGCCGCCGGGGTAAAGCAGCCGACCCGGCCGGGCTCGGGGTGTGGTGGAGCGGCCGCCCGGGTCAGGGAGCCGGCCCGCCGGGCTCGGTTTATGATGGAGTGGCCGCCGGGGTAAAGCAGCCAGCCCGGGCGGGCTCCGGTTGTGGTGGAGGGGCCACCGGGGTAAAGCAGCAGGCCCGGCCGAGCTCGGGGTGTGGTGGAGCGGCCACCTGGGTCAGGAAGCGGGCCCGGCCGGGCTCGGTCTGTTGTGGAGCGGCCGCCCGGGTCAACCAGCTGGCCCGGCGGGGCTCCGGTTGTGGTGGAGCGGCCGCCGGGGTAAAGCAGCAGGCCTGGCCGGGCTCAGGTTGTGGTGGAGCGGCCGCCCGGGTCAAGCAGCCGGCCCGGCGGGGCTCCGGTTGTGGTGGAGAGGCCCCCGGATTAAAGCAGCCGGCCCGGCCGGGCTCGGGGTGTGGTGGAGCGGCCGCCCGGGTCAACCAGCTGACCCGGCGGGGATCCGGTTGTGGTGGAGCGGCTTCCGGGGTAAAGCAGCCGGCCCGGCCGGGCTCAAGGTGTGGTGGAGCGGCCGCCCGAGTCAAGCAGCCGGCCCGGCGGGGCTCCGGTTGTGGTGGAGCGGCTGCCGGGGTAAAGCAGCTGGCCCGGCCGGGCTCCGGGTGTGGTGGAACGGCCGCCCGGGTCAACCAACTGGCCCGGCCGGGCTCGGACTGTGGTGGAGCGGCCGCCGGGGTAAAGCAGCCGGCCCGGCCGGGCTCGTGGTGTGGTGTAGCGGTCGCCCGGGTCAGAAAGCCGGACCGGCCGGGCTCGGTCTGTGGTGCAGCGGCCGCCCGGGTCAACCAGCTGGCCCGGTGGGGATCCGGTTGTGGTGGAGCGGCCGCCAGGGTAAAGCAGCCGGCACGGCCGGGCTCGGGGTGTGGTGGAGCGGCCGCCCGAGTCAAGCAGCCGGCCCGGCGGGGCTCCGGTTGTGGTGGAGCGGCTGCCGGGGTAAAGCAGCCTGCCCGGCCGGGCTCGGTGTGTGGTGGAGCGGCCGCCCGGGTCAGAAAGCCGGTCCGGCCGGGCTCGGTCTGTGGTGGATCGGCCGCCCGGGTCAAGCAGCTTCCCCGGACGGGCTCGGTCTGTAATGGAGCGGCCGCCAGGGTAAAGCAGCCGGCCCGGCCGGGCTCGGGGTGTGGTGGAGCGGCCCCCCGAGTCAGGAAGCCGGCCCTGCCGGGCACGGTCAGTGGTGGAGCGGCCGCCCGGCTCAACCAGCTGGCCCAGCCGGGCTCGGTCTGTGGTGGAGCGGCCACCGGGGTAAAGCAGCAGGCCCGGCCGGGCTCGGGGTGTGGTGGAGCGCCCGCCCGAGTCAAGCCGCCGGCCTCGCGGGGCTCCGGTTGTGGTGGAGCGTCCACCGGGGTAAAGCAGCCGGCCCGGCCGGGCTCGGGGTGTGGTGTAGCGGTCGCCCGGGTCAGAAAGCCGGCCCGGGCGTGCTCGGTCTGTGGTGCAGCGGCCGCCCTGGTCAACCAGCTGGCTCGGCGGGGCTCCGGTTGTGGTGGAGCCGCCGCCGGGGTAAAGCAGCCTGCCCGGCCGGGCTCGGGGTGTGGTGGAGCGGTCGCCCGGGTCAGGAAGCCGGCCCGGCCGGGCTCGGTCCGTGGTGGAGCGGTCGCCCGGGTCAACCAGCTGACCCGGCGGGGATCCGGTTGTGGTAGAGCGGCCACCGGGGTAAAGCAGCCGGCCCGGCCGGGCTCGGGGTGTGGTGGAGCGGCCGCCCGAGTCAACCAGCCGGCCCGGCGGGGCTCCGGTTGTGGTGGAGCGGCTGCCGGGGTAAAGCAGCCGGCCCGGTCGGGCTGGGGGTGTGGTGTAGCGGCCGCCCGGGTCAGGAGGCCGGCCCGGCCAAGCTCGGTCTGTGGTGGAGCGGCCACCCAGGTCAACCAGCTGTCCCGGCGGGGCTCCGGTTGTGGTGGACCGTCAGCCGGGGTAAAGCAGCCGGCCCGGCCGGGCTTGGGGTGTGGTGGAGCGACCGCTTGGGTCAGGAGGCCGGCCCGACCCTGCTCGGTCTGTGGTGGAGCGGCCACCCGGGTCAACCAGCTGGCCCGGCCGGGCTCGGTCTGTAATGGAGCGGCCGCCGGGGTAAAGCAGCCGGCCCGGCCGGGATCGGGGTGTGGTGGAGTGGCCGCCCGTGTCAGGAGGCCGGCCCGGCCGGGCTCGGTCTGTGGTGGAGCGGCCGCCCGGGTCAACCAGCTGCCCCGGCGGGGCTCCGGTGGTGGTGGAGCGGCCGCCGGGGTAAAGCCGCGGGCCCGGCCGGGCTCGGGGTGTGGTGGAGCGGCCGCCCGAGTCAAGCAGCCGGCCCGCCGGGGCTTCGGTTGTGGTGGAGCAGCTGCCTGGGTAAAACAGCCGGCCCGGCCGGGCTCGGGGTGTGGTGTAGCGGCTGCCTGGGTCAGGATGCCGGCACGGCCGGGCTCGGTCTGTGGTGCAGCGGCCGCCCTGGTCAACCAGCTGGCTCGGCGGGGCTCCGGTTGTGGTGGAGCGGCCGCCGGGGTAAAGCAGCCTGCCCGGCCGGGCTCAGGGTGTGGTGGAGCGGTCGCCCGGGTCTGGAAGCCGGCCCGGCCGGGCTCGGTCCGTGGTGGAGCGGTCGCCCGGGTCAACCAGCTGGCCCGGCGGGGATCCGGTTGTGGTAGAGCGGCCACCGGGGTAAAGCAGCCGGCCCGGCCGGGCTCTGGGTGTGGTGGAGCGGCCGCCCGAGTCAACCAGCCGGCCCGGCGGGGCTCCGGGTGTGGTGGAGCGGCTGCCGGGGTAAAGCAGCCGGCCCGGGCGGCTCGGGGTGTGGTGTAGCGGCCGCCCAGGTCAGGAGGCCGGCCCGGCCGGCTCGGGCTGTGGTGGAGCGGCCGCCCGGGTCAACCAGCTGACCCGGCGGGGCTCCGGTTGTGGTGGAGCGGTAGCCGGGGTAAAGCAGCCGGCCCGGCCGGGCTCGGGGTGTGGTGGAGCGGTCGCCCGGGTCAGGAAGCCGGCTCGGCGGGGCTACGGTTGTGGTGGAGAGGCCCCCGGAATAAAGCAGCCGGCCCGGCAGGGCTCGGGGTGTGGTGGAGCGGTCGCCCGGGTCAGGAAGCCGGCCCCGCCGGCCTCGGTCTGTTTTGGAGCGGCCGCCCGGGTCAACCAGCTGGCCCGGCGGGGATCCGGTTGTGGTAGAGCGGACACCGGGGTAAAGCAGCCGGCCCGGCCGGGCTCAAGGTGTGGTGGAGCGGCCGCCCGAGTCAAGCAGCCGGCCCGGCGGGGCTCCGGTTGTGGTGGAGCGGCTGCCGGGGTAAAGCAGCCTGCCCGGCCGGGCTCGGGGTGTGGTGGAGCGGCTGCCCGGGTCAGAAAGCCGGTCCGGCCGGGCTCGGTCTGTGGTGGAGCGTCCGCCCGGGTCAACAAGCTGGCCCGGCCGGGCTCGGTCTGTGGTGGAGCGTCCGCCCGGGTCAACCAGCTGGCCCGGCCGGGCTCGGACTGTGGTGGAGCGGCCGCCGGGGTAAAGCAGCCGGCCCGGCCGGGCTCGTGGTGTGGTGTAGCGGTCGCCCGGGTCAGAAAGCCGGACCGGCCGGGCTCGGTCTGTGGTGCAGCGGCCGCCCGGGTCAACCAGCTGGCCCGGCGGGGATCCGGTTGTGGTGGAGCGGCCGCCAGGGTAAAGCAGCCGGCACGGCCGGGCTCGGGGTGTGGTGGAGCGGCCGCCCGAGTCAAGCAGCCGGCCCGGCGGGGCTCCGGTTGTGGTGGAGCGGCTGCCGGGGTAAAGCAGCCTGCCCGGCCGGGCTCGGTGTGTGGTGGAGCGGCCGCCCGGGTCAGAAAGCCGGTCCGGCCGGGCTCGGTCTGTGGTGGATCGGCCGCCCGGGTCAAGCAGCTTCCCCGGACGGGCTCGGTCTGTAATGGAGCGGCCGCCAGGGTAAAGCAGCCGGCCCGGCCGGGCTCGGGGTGTGGTGGAGCGGCCGCCCGAGTCAGGAAGCCGGCCCTGCCGGGCACGGTCGGTGGTGGAGCGGCCGCCCGGCTCAACCAGCTGGCCCAGCCGGGCTCGGTCTGTGGTGGAGCGGCCACCGGGGTAAAGCAGCAGGCCCGGCCGGGCTCGGGGTGTGGTGGAGCGCCCGCCCGAGTCAAGCCGCCGGCCTCGCGGGGCTCCGGTTGTGGTGGAGCGTCCACCGGGGTAAAGCAGCCGGCCCGGCCGGGCTCGGGGTGTGGTGTAGCGGTCGCCCGGGTCAGAAAGCCGGCCCGGGCGTGCTCGGTCTGTGGTGCAGCGGCCGCCCTGGTCAACCAGCTGGCTCGGCGGGGCTCCGGTTGTGGTGGAGCCGCCGCCGGGGTAAAGCAGCCTGCCCGGCCGGGCTCGGGGTGTGGTGGAGCGGTCGCCCGGGTCAGGAAGCCGGCCCGGCCGGGCTCGGTCCGTGGTGGAGCGGTCGCCCGGGTCAACCAGCTGACCCGGCGGGGATCCGGTTGTGGTAGAGCGGCCACCGGGGTAAAGCAGCCGGCCCGGCCGGGCTCGGGGTGTGGTGGAGCGGCCGCCCGAGTCAACCAGCCGGCCCGGCGGGGCTCCGGTTGTGGTGGAGCGGCTGCCGGGGTAAAGCAGCCGGCCCGGTCGGGCTGGGGGTGTGGTGTAGCGGCCGCCCGGGTCAGGAGGCCGGCCCGGCCAAGCTCGGTCTGTGGTGGAGCGGCCACCCAGGTCAACCAGCTGTCCCGGCGGGGCTCCGGTTGTGGTGGACCGTCAGCCGGGGTAAAGCAGCCGGCCCGGCCGGGCTTGGGGTGTGGTGGAGCGACCGCTTGGGTCAGGAGGCCGGCCCGACCCTGCTCGGTCTGTGGTGGAGCGGCCACCCGGGTCAACCAGCTGGCCCGGCCGGGCTCGGTCTGTAATGGAGCGGCCGCCGGGGTAAAGCAGCCGGCCCGGCCGGGATCGGGGTGTGGTGGAGTGGCCGCCCGTGTCAGGAGGCCGGCCCGGCCGGGCTCGGTCTGTGGTGGAGCGGCCGCCCGGGTCAACCAGCTGCCCCGGCGGGGCTCCGGTGGTGGTGGAGCGGCCGCCGGGGTAAAGCCGCGGGCCCGGCCGGGCTCGGGGTGTGGTGGAGCGGCCGCCCGAGTCAAGCAGCCGGCCCGCCGGGGCTTCGGTTGTGGTGGAGCAGCTGCCTGGGTAAAACAGCCTGCCCGGCCGGGCTCAGGGTGTGGTGGAGCGGTCGCCCGGGTCTGGAAGCCGGCCCGGCCGGGCTCGGTCCGTGGTGGAGCGGTCGCCCGGGTCAACCAGCTGGCCCGGCGGGGATCCGGTTGTGGTAGAGCGGCCACCGGGGTAAAGCAGCCGGCCCGGCCGGGCTCTGGGTGTGGTGGAGCGGCCGCCCGAGTCAACCAGCCGGCCCGGCGGGGCTCCGGGTGTGGTGGAGCGGCTGCCGGGGTAAAGCAGCCGGCCCGGGCGGCTCGGGGTGTGGTGTAGCGGCCGCCCAGGTCAGGAGGCCGGCCCGGCCGGCTCGGGCTGTGGTGGAGCGGCCGCCCGGGTCAACCAGCTGACCCGGCGGGGCTCCGGTTGTGGTGGAGCGGTAGCCGGGGTAAAGCAGCCGGCCCGGCCGGGCTCGGGGTGTGGTGGAGCGGTCGCCCGGGTCAGGAAGCCGGCTCGGCGGGGCTACGGTTGTGGTGGAGAGGCCCCCGGAATAAAGCAGCCGGCCCGGCAGGGCTCGGGGTGTGGTGGAGCGGTCGCCCGGGTCAGGAAGCCGGCCCCGCCGGCCTCGGTCTGTTTTGGAGCGGCCGCCCGGGTCAACCAGCTGGCCCGGCGGGGATCCGGTTGTGGTGGAGCGGCTTCCGGGGTAAAGCAGCCGGCCCGGCCGGGCTCAAGGTGTGGTGGAGCGGCCGCCCGAGTCAAGCAGCCGGCCCGGCGGGGCTCCGGTTGTGGTGGAGCGGCTGCCGGGGTAAAGCAGCTGGCCCGGCCGGGCTCCGGGTGTGGTGGAACGGCCGCCCGGGTCAACCAACTGGCCCGGCCGGGCTCGGACTGTGGTGGAGCGGCCGCCGGGGTAAAGCAGCCGGCCCGGCCGGGCTCGTGGTGTGGTGTAGCGGTCGCCCGGGTCAGAAAGCCGGACCGGCCGGGCTCGGTCTGTGGTGCAGCGGCCGCCCGGGTCAACCAGCTGGCCCGGTGGGGATCCGGTTGTGGTGGAGCGGCCGCCAGGGTAAAGCAGCCGGCACGGCCGGGCTCGGGGTGTGGTGGAGCGGCCGCCCGAGTCAAGCAGCCGGCCCGGCGGGGCTCCGGTTGTGGTGGAGCGGCTGCCGGGGTAAAGCAGCCTGCCCGGCCGGGCTCGGTGTGTGGTGGAGCGGCCGCCCGGGTCAGAAAGCCGGTCCGGCCGGGCTCGGTCTGTGGTGGATCGGCCGCCCGGGTCAAGCAGCTTCCCCGGACGGGCTCGGTCTGTAATGGAGCGGCCGCCAGGGTAAAGCAGCCGGCCCGGCCGGGCTCGGGGTGTGGTGGAGCGGCCCCCCGAGTCAGGAAGCCGGCCCTGCCGGGCACGGTCAGTGGTGGAGCGGCCGCCCGGCTCAACCAGCTGGCCCAGCCGGGCTCGGTCTGTGGTGGAGCGGCCACCGGGGTAAAGCAGCAGGCCCGGCCGGGCTCGGGGTGTGGTGGAGCGCCCGCCCGAGTCAAGCCGCCGGCCTCGCGGGGCTCCGGTTGTGGTGGAGCGTCCACCGGGGTAAAGCAGCCGGCCCGGCCGGGCTCGGGGTGTGGTGTAGCGGTCGCCCGG
The DNA here is from genome assembly GCA_038363175.2 of Artibeus lituratus. Taxonomy (NCBI): domain Eukaryota; kingdom Metazoa; phylum Chordata; class Mammalia; order Chiroptera; family Phyllostomidae; genus Artibeus; species Artibeus lituratus. The sequence goes on along the minus strand of JBAWUR020000092.1, from coordinate 60,915 downwards.
GTCAGAAAGCCGGCCCGGGCGTGCTCGGTCTGTGGTGCAGCGGCCGCCCTGGTCAACCAGCTGGCTCGGCGGGGCTCCGGTTGTGGTGGAGCCGCCGCCGGGGTAAAGCAGCCTGCCCGGCCGGGCTCGGGGTGTGGTGGAGCGGTCGCCCGGGTCAGGAAGCCGGCCCGGCCGGGCTCGGTCCGTGGTGGAGCGGTCGCCCGGGTCAACCAGCTGACCCGGCGGGGATCCGGTTGTGGTAGAGCGGCCACCGGGGTAAAGCAGCCGGCCCGGCCGGGCTCGGGGTGTGGTGGAGCGGCCGCCCGAGTCAACCAGCCGGCCCGGCGGGGCTCCGGTTGTGGTGGAGCGGCTGCCGGGGTAAAGCAGCCGGCCCGGTCGGGCTGGGGGTGTGGTGTAGCGGCCGCCCGGGTCAGGAGGCCGGCCCGGCCAAGCTCGGTCTGTGGTGGAGCGGCCACCCAGGTCAACCAGCTGTCCCGGCGGGGCTCCGGTTGTGGTGGACCGTCAGCCGGGGTAAAGCAGCCGGCCCGGCCGGGCTTGGGGTGTGGTGGAGCGACCGCTTGGGTCAGGAGGCCGGCCCGACCCTGCTCGGTCTGTGGTGGAGCGGCCACCCGGGTCAACCAGCTGGCCCGGCCGGGCTCGGTCTGTAATGGAGCGGCCGCCGGGGTAAAGCAGCCGGCCCGGCCGGGATCGGGGTGTGGTGGAGTGGCCGCCCGTGTCAGGAGGCCGGCCCGGCCGGGCTCGGTCTGTGGTGGAGCGGCCGCCCGGGTCAACCAGCTGCCCCGGCGGGGCTCCGGTGGTGGTGGAGCGGCCGCCGGGGTAAAGCCGCGGGCCCGGCCGGGCTCGGGGTGTGGTGGAGCGGCCGCCCGAGTCAAGCAGCCGGCCCGCCGGGGCTTCGGTTGTGGTGGAGCAGCTGCCTGGGTAAAACAGCCGGCCCGGCCGGGCTCGGGGTGTGGTGTAGCGGCTGCCTGGGTCAGGATGCCGGCACGGCCGGGCTCGGTCTGTGGTGCAGCGGCCGCCCTGGTCAACCAGCTGGCTCGGCGGGGCTCCGGTTGTGGTGGAGCGGCCGCCGGGGTAAAGCAGCCTGCCCGGCCGGGCTCAGGGTGTGGTGGAGCGGTCGCCCGGGTCTGGAAGCCGGCCCGGCCGGGCTCGGTCCGTGGTGGAGCGGTCGCCCGGGTCAACCAGCTGGCCCGGCGGGGATCCGGTTGTGGTAGAGCGGCCACCGGGGTAAAGCAGCCGGCCCGGCCGGGCTCTGGGTGTGGTGGAGCGGCCGCCCGAGTCAACCAGCCGGCCCGGCGGGGCTCCGGGTGTGGTGGAGCGGCTGCCGGGGTAAAGCAGCCGGCCCGGGCGGCTCGGGGTGTGGTGTAGCGGCCGCCCAGGTCAGGAGGCCGGCCCGGCCGGCTCGGGCTGTGGTGGAGCGGCCGCCCGGGTCAACCAGCTGACCCGGCGGGGCTCCGGTTGTGGTGGAGCGGTAGCCGGGGTAAAGCAGCCGGCCCGGCCGGGCTCGGGGTGTGGTGGAGCGGTCGCCCGGGTCAGGAAGCCGGCTCGGCGGGGCTACGGTTGTGGTGGAGAGGCCCCCGGAATAAAGCAGCCGGCCCGGCAGGGCTCGGGGTGTGGTGGAGCGGTCGCCCGGGTCAGGAAGCCGGCCCCGCCGGCCTCGGTCTGTTTTGGAGCGGCCGCCCGGGTCAACCAGCTGGCCCGGCGGGGATCCGGTTGTGGTAGAGCGGACACCGGGGTAAAGCAGCCGGCCCGGCCGGGCTCAAGGTGTGGTGGAGCGGCCGCCCGAGTCAAGCAGCCGGCCCGGCGGGGCTCCGGTTGTGGTGGAGCGGCTGCCGGGGTAAAGCAGCCTGCCCGGCCGGGCTCGGGGTGTGGTGGAGCGGCCGCCCGGGTCAGAAAGCCGGTCCGGCCGGGCTCGGTCTGTGGTGGAGCGTCCGCCCGGGTCAACAAGCTGGCCCGGCCGGGCTCGGTCTGTGGTGGAGCGTCCGCCCGGGTCAACCAGCTGGCCCGGCCGGGCTCGGACTGTGGTGGAGCGGCCGCCGGGGTAAAGCAGCCGGCCCGGCCGGGCTCGTGGTGTGGTGTAGCGGTCGCCCGGGTCAGAAAGCCGGACCGGCCGGGCTCGGTCTGTGGTGCAGCGGCCGCCCGGGTCAACCAGCTGGCCCGGCGGGGATCCGGTTGTGGTGGAGCGGCCGCCAGGGTAAAGCAGCCGGCACGGCCGGGCTCGGGGTGTGGTGGAGCGGCCGCCCGAGTCAAGCAGCCGGCCCGGCGGGGCTCCGGTTGTGGTGGAGCGGCTGCCGGGGTAAAGCAGCCTGCCCGGCCGGGCTCGGTGTGTGGTGGAGCGGCCGCCCGGGTCAGAAAGCCGGTCCGGCCGGGCTCGGTCTGTGGTGGATCGGCCGCCCGGGTCAAGCAGCTTCCCCGGACGGGCTCGGTCTGTAATGGAGCGGCCGCCAGGGTAAAGCAGCCGGCCCGGCCGGGCTCGGGGTGTGGTGGAGCGGCCGCCCGAGTCAGGAAGCCGGCCCTGCCGGGCACGGTCGGTGGTGGAGCGGCCGCCCGGCTCAACCAGCTGGCCCAGCCGGGCTCGGTCTGTGGTGGAGCGGCCACCGGGGTAAAGCAGCAGGCCCGGCCGGGCTCGGGGTGTGGTGGAGCGCCCGCCCGAGTCAAGCCGCCGGCCTCGCGGGGCTCCGGTTGTGGTGGAGCGTCCACCGGGGTAAAGCAGCCGGCCCGGCCGGGCTCGGGGTGTGGTGTAGCGGTCGCCCGGGTCAGAAAGCCGGCCCGGGCGTGCTCGGTCTGTGGTGCAGCGGCCGCCCTGGTCAACCAGCTGGCTCGGCGGGGCTCCGGTTGTGGTGGAGCCGCCGCCGGGGTAAAGCAGCCTGCCCGGCCGGGCTCGGGGTGTGGTGGAGCGGTCGCCCGGGTCAGGAAGCCGGCCCGGCCGGGCTCGGTCCGTGGTGGAGCGGTCGCCCGGGTCAACCAGCTGACCCGGCGGGGATCCGGTTGTGGTAGAGCGGCCACCGGGGTAAAGCAGCCGGCCCGGCCGGGCTCGGGGTGTGGTGGAGCGGCCGCCCGAGTCAACCAGCCGGCCCGGCGGGGCTCCGGTTGTGGTGGAGCGGCTGCCGGGGTAAAGCAGCCGGCCCGGTCGGGCTGGGGGTGTGGTGTAGCGGCCGCCCGGGTCAGGAGGCCGGCCCGGCCAAGCTCGGTCTGTGGTGGAGCGGCCACCCAGGTCAACCAGCTGTCCCGGCGGGGCTCCGGTTGTGGTGGACCGTCAGCCGGGGTAAAGCAGCCGGCCCGGCCGGGCTTGGGGTGTGGTGGAGCGACCGCTTGGGTCAGGAGGCCGGCCCGACCCTGCTCGGTCTGTGGTGGAGCGGCCACCCGGGTCAACCAGCTGGCCCGGCCGGGCTCGGTCTGTAATGGAGCGGCCGCCGGGGTAAAGCAGCCGGCCCGGCCGGGATCGGGGTGTGGTGGAGTGGCCGCCCGTGTCAGGAGGCCGGCCCGGCCGGGCTCGGTCTGTGGTGGAGCGGCCGCCCGGGTCAACCAGCTGCCCCGGCGGGGCTCCGGTGGTGGTGGAGCGGCCGCCGGGGTAAAGCCGCGGGCCCGGCCGGGCTCGGGGTGTGGTGGAGCGGCCGCCCGAGTCAAGCAGCCGGCCCGCCGGGGCTTCGGTTGTGGTGGAGCAGCTGCCTGGGTAAAACAGCCGGCCCGGCCGGGCTCGGGGTGTGGTGTAGCGGCTGCCTGGGTCAGGATGCCGGCACGGCCGGGCTCGGTCTGTGGTGGAGCGGCCGCCCGGGTCAACCAGCTGGCCCGGCGGGGCTCCGGTTGTGGTGGAGCGGCCGCCGGGGTAAAGCAGCCGGCCCGGCCGGGCTCCGGGAGTGGTGGAGCGGCCGCCCGAGTCAAGCAGCCGGCCCGGCGGGGCTCCGGTTGTGGTGGAGCGGCCACCGGGGTAAAGCAGCCGGCCCGGTCGGGCTCGGGGTGTGGTGTAGCGGTCGCCCGGGTCAGAAAGCCGGCCCGGGCGGGCTCGGTCTGTGGTGCAGCGGCCGCCCTGGTCAACCAGCTGGCTCGGCGGGGCTCCGGTTGTGGTGGAGCGGCCGCCGGGGTAAAGCAGCCTGCCCGGCCGGGCTCAGGGTGTGGTGGAGCGGTCGCCCGGGTCTGGAAGCCGGCCCGGCCGGGCTCGGTCCGTGGTGGAGCGGTCGCCCGGGTCAACCAGCTGGCCCGGCGGGGATCCGGTTGTGGTAGAGCGGCCACCGGGTTAAAGCAGCCTGCCCGGCCGGGCTCTGGGTGTGGTGGAGCGGCCGCCCGAGTCAACCAGCCGGCCCGGCGGGGCTCCGGGTGTGGTGGAGCGGCTGCCGGGGTAAAGCAGCCGGCCCGGGCGGCTCGGGGTGTGGTGTAGCGGCCGCCCAGGTCAGGAGGCCGGCCCGGCCGGCTCGGGCTGTGGTGGAGCGGCCGCCCGGGTCAACCAGCTGACCCGGCGGGGCTCCGGTTGTGGTGGAGCGGTAGCCGGGGTAAAGCAGCCGGCCCGGCCGGGCTCGGGGTGTGGTGGAGCGGTCGCCCGGGTCAGGAAGCCGGCTCGGCGGGGCTACGGTTGTGGTGGAGAGGCCCCCGGAATAAAGCAGCCGGCCCGGCAGGGCTCGGGGTGTGGTGGAGCGGTCGCCCGGGTCAGGAAGCCGGCCCCGCCGGCCTCGGTCTGTTTTGGAGCGGCCGCCCGGGTCAACCAGCTGGCCCGGCGGGGATCCGGTTGTGGTGGAGCGGCTTGCGGGGTAAAGCAGCCGGCCCGGCCGGGCTCAAGGTGTGGTGGAGCGGCCGCCCGAGTCAAGCAGCCGGCCCGGCGGGGCTCCGGTTGTGGTGGAGCGGCTGCCGGGGTAAAGCAGCTGGCCCGGCCGGGCTCCGGGTGTGGTGGAACGGCCGCCCGGGTCAACCAACTGGCCCGGCCGGGCTCGGACTGTGGTGGAGCGGCCGCCGGGGTAAAGCAGCCGGCCCGGCCGGGCTCGTGGTGTGGTGTAGCGGTCGCCCGGGTCAGAAAGCCGGACCGGCCGGGCTCGGTCTGTGGTGCAGCGGCCGCCCGGGTCAACCAGCTGGCCCGGTGGGGATCCGGTTGTGGTGGAGCGGCCGCCAGGGTAAAGCAGCCGGCACGGCCGGGCTCGGGGTGTGGTGGAGCGGCCGCCCGAGTCAAGCAGCCGGCCCGGCGGGGCTCCGGTTGTGGTGGAGCGGCTGCCGGGGTAAAGCAGCCTGCCCGGCCGGGCTCGGTGTGTGGTGGAGCGGCCGCCCGGGTCAGAAAGCCGGTCCGGCCGGGCTCGGTCTGTGGTGGATCGGCCGCCCGGGTCAAGCAGCTTCCCCGGACGGGCTCGGTCTGTAATGGAGCGGCCGCCAGGGTAAAGCAGCCGGCCCGGCCGGGCTCGGGGTGTGGTGGAGCGGCCCCCCGAGTCAGGAAGCCGGCCCTGCCGGGCACGGTCAGTGGTGGAGCGGCCGCCCGGCTCAACCAGCTGGCCCAGCCGGGCTCGGTCTGTGGTGGAGCGGCCACCGGGGTAAAGCAGCAGGCCCGGCCGGGCGCGGGGTGTGGTGGAGCGCCCGCCCGAGTCAAGCCGCCGGCCTCGCGGGGCTCCGGTTGTGGTGGAGCGTCCACCGGGGTAAAGCAGCCGGCCCGGCCGGGCTCGGGGTGTGGTGTAGCGGTCGCCCGGGTCAGAAAGCCGGCCCGGGCGTGCTCGGTCTGTGGTGCAGCGGCCGCCCTGGTCAACCAGCTGGCTCGGCGGGGCTCCGGTTGTGGTGGAGCCGCCGCCGGGGTAAAGCAGCCTGCCCGGCCGGGCTCGGGGTGTGGTGGAGCGGTCGCCTGGGTCAGGAAGCCGGCCCGGCCGGGCTCGGTCCGTGGTGGAGCGGTCGCCCGGGTCAACCAGCTGACCCGGCGGGGATCCGGTTGTGGTAGAGCGGCCACCGGGGTAAAGCAGCCGGCCCGGCCGGGCTCGGGGTGTGGTGGAGCGGCCGCCCGAGTCAACCAGCCGGCCCGGCGGGGCTCCGGTTGTGGTGGAGCGGCTGCCGGGGTAAAGCAGCCGGCCCGGTCGGGCTGGGGGTGTGGTGTAGCGGCCGCCCGGGTCAGGAGGCCGGCCCGGCCAAGCTCGGTCTGTGGTGGAGCGGCCACCCAGGTCAACCAGCTGTCCCGGCGGGGCTCCGGTTGTGGTGGACCGTCAGCCGGGGTAAAGCAGCCGGCCCGGCCGGGCTTGGGGTGTGGTGGAGCGACCGCTTGGGTCAGGAGGCCGGCCCGACCCTGCTCGGTCTGTGGTGGAGCGGCCACCCGGGTCAACCAGCTGGCCCGGCCGGGCTCGGTCTGTAATGGAGCGGCCGCCGGGGTAAAGCAGCCGGCCCGGCCGGGATCGGGGTGTGGTGGAGTGGCCGCCCGTGTCAGGAGGCCGGCCCGGCCGGGCTCGGTCTGTGGTGGAGCGGCCGCCCGGGTCAACCAGCTGCCCCGGCGGGGCTCCGGTGGTGGTGGAGCGGCCGCCGGGGTAAAGCCGCGGGCCCGGCCGGGCTCGGGGTGTGGTGGAGCGGCCGCCCGAGTCAAGCAGCCGGCCCGCCGGGGCTTCGGTTGTGGTGGAGCAGCTGCCTGGGTAAAACAGCCGGCCCGGCCGGGCTCGGGGTGTGGTGGAGCGGCCGCCCGGGTCAGAAAGCCGGTCCGGCCGGGCTCGGTCTGTGGTGGATCGGCCGCCCGGGTCAAGCAGCTTCCCCGGACGGGCTCGGTCTGTAATGGAGCGGCCGCCAGGGTAAAGCAGCCGGCCCGGCCGGGCTCGGGGTGTGGTGGAGCGGCCCCCCGAGTCAGGAAGCCGGCCCTGCCGGGCACGGTCAGTGGTGGAGCGGCCGCCCGGCTCAACCAGCTGGCCCAGCCGGGCTCGGTCTGTGGTGGAGCGGCCACCGGGGTAAAGCAGCAGGCCCGGCCGGGCGCGGGGTGTGGTGGAGCGCCCGCCCGAGTCAAGCCGCCGGCCTCGCGGGGCTCCGGTTGTGGTGGAGCGTCCACCGGGGTAAAGCAGCCGGCCCGGCCGGGCTCGGGGTGTGGTGTAGCGGTCGCCCGGGTCAGAAAGCCGGCCCGGGCGTGCTCGGTCTGTGGTGCAGCGGCCGCCCTGGTCAACCAGCTGGCTCGGCGGGGCTCCGGTTGTGGTGGAGCCGCCGCCGGGGTAAAGCAGCCTGCCCGGCCGGGCTCGGGGTGTGGTGGAGCGGTCGCCTGGGTCAGGAAGCCGGCCCGGCCGGGCTCGGTCCGTGGTGGAGCGGTCGCCCGGGTCAACCAGCTGACCCGGCGGGGATCCGGTTGTGGTAGAGCGGCCACCGGGGTAAAGCAGCCGGCCCGGCCGGGCTCGGGGTGTGGTGGAGCGGCCGCCCGAGTCAACCAGCCGGCCCGGCGGGGCTCCGGTTGTGGTGGAGCGGCTGCCGGGGTAAAGCAGCCGGCCCGGTCGGGCTGGGGGTGTGGTGTAGCGGCCGCCCGGGTCAGGAGGCCGGCCCGGCCAAGCTCGGTCTGTGGTGGAGCGGCCACCCAGGTCAACCAGCTGTCCCGGCGGGGCTCCGGTTGTGGTGGACCGTCAGCCGGGGTAAAGCAGCCGGCCCGGCCGGGCTTGGGGTGTGGTGGAGCGACCGCTTGGGTCAGGAGGCCGGCCCGACCCTGCTCGGTCTGTGGTGGAGCGGCCACCCGGGTCAACCAGCTGGCCCGGCCGGGCTCGGTCTGTAATGGAGCGGCCGCCGGGGTAAAGCAGCCGGCCCGGCCGGGATCGGGGTGTGGTGGAGTGGCCGCCCGTGTCAGGAGGCCGGCCCGGCCGGGCTCGGTCTGTGGTGGAGCGGCCGCCCGGGTCAACCAGCTGCCCCGGCGGGGCTCCGGTGGTGGTGGAGCGGCCGCCGGGGTAAAGCCGCGGGCCCGGCCGGGCTCGGGGTGTGGTGGAGCGGCCGCCCGAGTCAAGCAGCCGGCCCGCCGGGGCTTCGGTTGTGGTGGAGCAGCTGCCTGGGTAAAACAGCCGGCCCGGCCGGGCTCGGGGTGTGGTGTAGCGGCTGCCTGGGTCAGGATGCCGGCACGGCCGGGCTCGGTCTGTGGTGCAGCGGCCGCCCTGGTCAACCAGCTGGCTCGGCGGGGCTCCGGTTGTGGTGGAGCGGCCGCCGGGGTAAAGCAGCCTGCCCGGCCGGGCTCAGGGTGTGGTGGAGCGGTCGCCCGGGTCTGGAAGCCGGCCCGGCCGGGCTCGGTCCGTGGTGGAGCGGTCGCCCGGGTCAACCAGCTGGCCCGGCGGGGATCCGGTTGTGGTAGAGCGGCCACCGGGGTAAAGCAGCCGGCCCGGCCGGGCTCTGGGTGTGGTGGAGCGGCCGCCCGAGTCAACCAGCCGGCCCGGCGGGGCTCCGGGTGTGGTGGAGCGGCTGCCGGGGTAAAGCAGCCGGCCCGGGCGGCTCGGGGTGTGGTGTAGCGGCCGCCCAGGTCAGGAGGCCGGCCCGGCCGGCTCGGGCTGTGGTGGAGCGGCCGCCCGGGTCAACCAGCTGACCCGGCGGGGCTCCGGTTGTGGTGGAGCGGTAGCCGGGGTAAAGCAGCCGGCCCGGCCGGGCTCGGGGTGTGGTGGAGCGGTCGCCCGGGTCAGGAAGCCGGCTCGGCGGGGCTACGGTTGTGGTGGAGAGGCCCCCGGAATAAAGCAGCCGGCCCGGCAGGGCTCGGGGTGTGGTGGAGCGGTCGCCCGGGTCAGGAAGCCGGCCCCGCCGGCCTCGGTCTGTTTTGGAGCGGCCGCCCGGGTCAACCAGCTGGCCCGGCGGGGATCCGGTTGTGGTAGAGCGGACACCGGGGTAAAGCAGCCGGCCCGGCCGGGCTCAAGGTGTGGTGGAGCGGCCGCCCGAGTCAAGCAGCCGGCCCGGCGGGGCTCCGGTTGTGGTGGAGCGGCTGCCGGGGTAAAGCAGCCTGCCCGGCCGGGCTCGGGGTGTGGTGGAGCGGCCGCCCGGGTCAGAAAGCCGGTCCGGCCGGGCTCGGTCTGTGGTGGAGCGTCCGCCCGGGTCAACAAGCTGGCCCGGCCGGGCTCGGTCTGTGGTGGAGCGTCCGCCCGGGTCAACCAGCTGGCCCGGCCGGGCTCGGACTGTGGTGGAGCGGCCGCCGGGGTAAAGCAGCCGGCCCGGCCGGGCTCGTGGTGTGGTGTAGCGGTCGCCCGGGTCAGAAAGCCGGACCGGCCGGGCTCGGTCTGTGGTGCAGCGGCCGCCCGGGTCAACCAGCTGGCCCGGCGGGGATCCGGTTGTGGTGGAGCGGCCGCCAGGGTAAAGCAGCCGGCACGGCCGGGCTCGGGGTGTGGTGGAGCGGCCGCCCGAGTCAAGCAGCCGGCCCGGCGGGGCTCCGGTTGTGGTGGAGCGGCTGCCGGGGTAAAGCAGCCTGCCCGGCCGGGCTCGGTGTGTGGTGGAGCGGCCGCCCGGGTCAGAAAGCCGGTCCGGCCGGGCTCGGTCTGTGGTGGATCGGCCGCCCGGGTCAAGCAGCTTCCCCGGACGGGCTCGGTCTGTAATGGAGCGGCCGCCAGGGTAAAGCAGCCGGCCCGGCCGGGCTCGGGGTGTGGTGGAGCGGCCGCCCGAGTCAGGAAGCCGGCCCTGCCGGGCACGGTCGGTGGTGGAGCGGCCGCCCGGCTCAACCAGCTGGCCCAGCCGGGCTCGGTCTGTGGTGGAGCGGCCACCGGGGTAAAGCAGCAGGCCCGGCCGGGCTCGGGGTGTGGTGGAGCGCCCGCCCGAGTCAAGCCGCCGGCCTCGCGGGGCTCCGGTTGTGGTGGAGCGTCCACCGGGGTAAAGCAGCCGGCCCGGCCGGGCTCGGGGTGTGGTGTAGCGGTCGCCCGGGTCAGAAAGCCGGCCCGGGCGTGCTCGGTCTGTGGTGCAGCGGCCGCCCTGGTCAACCAGCTGGCTCGGCGGGGCTCCGGTTGTGGTGGAGCCGCCGCCGGGGTAAAGCAGCCTGCCCGGCCGGGCTCGGGGTGTGGTGGAGCGGTCGCCCGGGTCAGGAAGCCGGCCCGGCCGGGCTCGGTCCGTGGTGGAGCGGTCGCCCGGGTCAACCAGCTGACCCGGCGGGGATCCGGTTGTGGTAGAGCGGCCACCGGGGTAAAGCAGCCGGCCCGGCCGGGCTCGGGGTGTGGTGGAGCGGCCGCCCGAGTCAACCAGCCGGCCCGGCGGGGCTCCGGTTGTGGTGGAGCGGCTGCCGGGGTAAAGCAGCCGGCCCGGTCGGGCTGGGGGTGTGGTGTAGCGGCCGCCCGGGTCAGGAGGCCGGCCCGGCCAAGCTCGGTCTGTGGTGGAGCGGCCACCCAGGTCAACCAGCTGTCCCGGCGGGGCTCCGGTTGTGGTGGACCGTCAGCCGGGGTAAAGCAGCCGGCCCGGCCGGGCTTGGGGTGTGGTGGAGCGACCGCTTGGGTCAGGAGGCCGGCCCGACCCTGCTCGGTCTGTGGTGGAGCGGCCACCCGGGTCAACCAGCTGGCCCGGCCGGGCTCGGTCTGTAATGGAGCGGCCGCCGGGGTAAAGCAGCCGGCCCGGCCGGGATCGGGGTGTGGTGGAGTGGCCGCCCGTGTCAGGAGGCCGGCCCGGCCGGGCTCGGTCTGTGGTGGAGCGGCCGCCCGGGTCAACCAGCTGCCCCGGCGGGGCTCCGGTGGTGGTGGAGCGGCCGCCGGGGTAAAGCCGCGGGCCCGGCCGGGCTCGGGGTGTGGTGGAGCGGCCGCCCGAGTCAAGCAGCCGGCCCGCCGGGGCTTCGGTTGTGGTGGAGCAGCTGCCTGGGTAAAACAGCCGGCCCGGCCGGGCTCGGGGTGTGGTGTAGCGGCTGCCTGGGTCAGGATGCCGGCACGGCCGGGCTCGGTCTGTGGTGGAGCGGCCGCCCGGGTCAACCAGCTGGCCCGGCGGGGCTCCGGTTGTGGTGGAGCGGCCGCCGGGGTAAAGCAGCCGGCCCGGTCGGGCTCGGGGTGTGGTGTAGCGGTCGCCCGGGTCAGAAAGCCGGCCCGGGCGGGCTCGGTCTGTGGTGCAGCGGCCGCCCTGGTCAACCAGCTGGCTCGGCGGGGGTCCGGTTGTGGTGGAGCGGCCGCCGGGGTAAAGCAGCCTGCCCGGCCGGGCTCAGGGTGTGGTGGAGCGGTCGCCCGGGTCTGGAAGCCGGCCCGGCCGGGCTCGGTCCGTGGTGGAGCGGTCGCCCGGGTCAACCAGCTGGCCCGGCGGGGATCCGGTTGTGGTAGAGCGGCCACCGGGGTAAAGCAGCCGGCCCGGCCGGGCTCTGGGTGTGGTGGAGCGGCCGCCCGAGTCAACCAGCCGGCCCGGCGGGGCTCCGGGTGTGGTGGAGCGGCTGCCGGGGTAAAGCAGCCGGCCCGGGCGGCTCGGGGTGTGGTGTAGCGGCCGCCCAGGTCAGGAGGCCGGCCCGGCCGGCTCGGGCTGTGGTGGAGCGGCCGCCCGGGTCAACCAGCTGACCCGGCGGGGCTCCGGTTGTGGTGGAGCGGTAGCCGGGGTAAAGCAGCCGGCCCGGCCGGGCTCGGGGTGTGGTGGAGCGGTCGCCCGGGTCAGGAAGCCGGCTCGGCGGGGCTACGGTTGTGGTGGAGAGGCCCCCGGAATAAAGCAGCCGGCCCGGCAGGGCTCGGGGTGTGGTGGAGCGGTCGCCCGGGTCAGGAAGCCGGCCCCGCCGGCCTCGGTCTGTTTTGGAGCGGCCGCCCGGGTCAACCAGCTGGCCCGGCGGGGATCCGGTTGTGGTAGAGCGGACACCGGGGTAAAGCAGCCGGCCCGGCCGGGCTCAAGGTGTGGTGGAGCGGCCGCCCGAGTCAAGCAGCCGGCCCGGCGGGGCTCCGGTTGTGGTGGAGCGGCTGCCGGGGTAAAGCAGCCTGCCCGGCCGGGCTCGGGGTGTGGTGGAGCGGCCGCCCGGGTCAGAAAGCCGGTCCGGCCGGGCTCGGTCTGTGGTGGAGCGTCCGCCCGGGTCAACAAGCTGGCCCGGCCGGGCTCGGTCTGTGGTGGAGCGGCCGCCGGGGTAAAGCAGCCGGCCCGGCCGGGCTCCGGTTGTGGTGGAGCTGCCACCGGGGTAAAGCAGCAGGCCCGGGCGAGCTCGGGGTGTGGTGGAGCGGCCGCCCGGGTCAGGAAGCCGGCCCGGCCGGGCTCGTTCTGTAGTGGAGCGGCCGCCCGGGTCAACCAGCTGGCCCGGCGGGCATCCGGTTGTGGTGGAGCTTCCCCAGGGGTAAAGCAGCCGGCCCGGCCGGGCTCGGGGTGTGGTGGATCGGCCGCCCGAGTCAAGCAGCCCGCCTGGCGGGGCTACGGTTGTGGTGGAGCGGCCGGCCGGGTCAACCAGCTGGCCCGGCGCGGATCCGGTTGTGGTGGAGCGGCCACCGGGGTAAAGCAGCCGGCCCGGCCGGGCTCGGAGTGTGGTGGAGCGATCGCCCGGGTCAAGCAGCCCGCCCGGCGGGGCTACGGTTGTGGTGGAGCGGCCGGTCGGGTCAACCAGCGGACCCGGCGGGGCTCCGGTTGTGGTGGAGCGGTAGCCGGGGTAAAGAAGCGGGCCGGGCCGGGCTCGGGGTGTGGTGGAGCGGCCGCCCGGGTCAGGAAGCCGGCCCGGCCCGGCTCGGTCTGTGGTGGAGCGGCCGCCCGGGGCAACCAGCTGGCCCGGCGGGGATCCGGTTGTGGTGGAGCGGCCGCCGGGGTAAAGCAGCCGGCCCGGCCGGGCTCGGGGTGTGGTGGAGCGGCCGCCCGAGTCAGGAAGCCGGCCCGGCCGGGCACGGTCAGTGGTGGAGCGGCCGCCCGGGTCAACCAGCTGGCCCAGCCGGGCTCGGTCTTTGGTGGAGCGGCCACCGGGGTAAAGCAGCGGGCCCGGCCGGGCTCGGGGTGTGGTGGAGCGTCCGCCCGAGTCAAGCCGCCGGCTCGGCGGGGCTCCGGTTGTGGTGGAGCGGCCACCGGGGTAAAGCAGCCGGCCCGGCCGGGCTCGGGGTGTGGTGGAGCGGTCGCCCGGGTCAGGAAGCCGGCTCGGCGGGGCTACGGTTGTGGTGGAGAGGCCCCCGGAATAAAGCAGCCGGCCCGGCAGGGCTCGGGGTGTGGTGGAGCGGTCGCCCGGGTCAGGAAGCCGGCCCCGCCGGCCTCGGTCTGTTTTGGAGCGGCCGCCCGGGTCAACCAGCTGGCCCGGCGGGGATCCGGTTGTGGTAGAGCGGACACCGGGGTAAAGCAGCCGGCCCGGCCGGGCTCAAGGTGTGGTGGAGCGGCCGCCCGAGTCAAGCAGCCGGCCCGGCGGGGCTCCGGTTGTGGTGGAGCGGCCGCCCTGGTCAACCAGCTGGCTCGGCGGGGCTCCGGTTGTGGTGGAGCGGCCGCCGGGGTAAAGCAGCCTGCCCGGGCGGGCTCGGGGTGTGGTGGAGCGGCCGCCCGAGTCAACCAGCCGGCCCGGCGGGGCTCCGGGTGTGGTGGAGCGGTAGCCGGGGTAAAGCAGCCGGCCCGGACGGGCTGGGGGTGTGGTGTAGCGGCCGCCCGGGTCAGGAGGCCGGCCCGGCCAAGCTCGGTCTGTGGTGGAGCGGCCACCCAGGTCAACCAGCTGTCCCGGCGGGGCTCCGGTTGTGGTGGACCGTCAGCCGGGGTAAAGCAGCCGGCCCGGCCGGGCTTGGGGTGTGGTGGAGCGGCCGCTTGGGTCAGGAGGCCGGCCCGACCCTGCTCGGTCTGTGGTGGAGCGGCCACCCGGGTCAACCAGCTGGCCCGGCCGGGCTCGGTCTGTAATGGAGCGGCCGCCGGGGTAAAGCAGCCGACCCGGCCGGGCTCGGGGTGTGGTGGAGCGGTCGCCCGGGTCAGGAAGCCGGCCCGGCCGGGCTCGGTCCGTGGTGGAGCGGTCGCCCGGGTCAACCAGCTGGCCCGGCGGGGATCCGGTTGTGGTAGAGCGGCCACAGGGGTAAAGCAGCCGGCCCGGCCGGGCTCGGGGTGTGGTGGAGCGGCCGTCGGGGTCAGGAGGCCGGCCCGGCCGGGCTCGGTCTGTGTTGGAGCGGCCGCCCGGGTCAACCAGCTGGCCTGGCGGGGCTCCGGTGGTGGTGGAGCGGCCGCCGGGGTAAAGCAGCCGGCCTGGCCGGGCTCGGGGTGTGGTGGAGCGCCCGCCCGAGTCAAGCAGCCGGCTTGGCGGGGCTCCGGTTGTGGTGGAGCGGCTGCCGGGGTAAAGCAGCCGGCGCGGCCGGGCTCGGGGTGTGGTGTAGCGGCCTCCCGGGTCAGGAGGCCAGCCCGGCCAAGCTCGGACTGTGGTGGAGCGGCCGCCCGGGTCAACCAGCTGCCCGGCGGGGCTCCGGTTGTGGTGGAGCGGCAGCCGGGGTAAATCAGCCGGCCCGGCCGGGCTCGGGGTGTGGTGGAGCGGCCGCCCGGGTCAGGAAGCCGGCCCGGCCGGGCTCGGTCTGTTGTGGAGCGGCCGCCCGGGTCAACCAGCTGGCCCGGCAGGGCTCCGGTTGTGGTGGAGCGTCAGCCGGGGTAAAGCAGCCGGCCCGGCCGGGCTCGGGGTGTGGTGGAGCGGCCGCCCGGGTCAGGAAGCCGGCCCGGCCCGGCTCGGTCTGTGGTGGAGCGGCCGCCCGGGTAAACCAGCTGGCCCGGCCGGGCTCCGGGTGTGGTGGAGCGGCCGCCCGGGTCAACCAGCTGGCCCGGCCGGGCTCGGACTGTGGTGGAGCGGCCGCCGGGGTAAAGCAGCCGGCCCGGCCGGGCTCGGGGTGTGGTGTAGCGGTCGCGCGGGTCAGAAAGCCGGACCGGCCGGGCTCGGTCTGTGGTGCAGCGGCCGCCCGGTTCAACCAGCTGGCCCGGCGGGGATCCGGTTGTGGTGGAGCGGCCGCCAGGGTAAAGCAGCCGGAACGGCCGGGCTCGGGGTGTGGTGGAGCGGCCGCCCGAGTTAAGCAGCCGGCCCGGCGGGGCTCCGGTGTGGTGGAGCGGCTGCCGGGGTAAAGCAGCTTGCCCGGCCGGGCTCGGGGTGTGATGGAGAGGCCGCCCGGGTCAGAAAGCCGGTCCGGCCGGGCTCGGGGTGTGGTGGAGCGGCCGCCCGGGTCAACCAGCTGGCCCGGCCGGGCTCGGTCTGTGGTGGAGCGCCCTCGGGGGTAAAGCAGGCGGCCCGGCCGGGCTCCGGTTGTGGTGGAGCGGCCACCGGGGTAAAGCAGCAGGCCCGGCCGAGCTCCGGGTGTGGTGGAGCGGCCGCCCGGGTCAACCAGCTGGCCCGGCCGGGCTCGGTCGGTGGTGGAGCGCCCTCCGGGGTAAAGCAGCCGGCCCGACCGGGTTCCGGTTGTGGTGGAGTGGCCACCGGGTTAAAGCAGCTGGCCGGGCCGGGCTCGGACTGTGGTGGAGCGGCCGCCGGGGTAAAGCAGCCGGCCCGGCCGGGCTCGGGGTGTGGTGGAGCGGCCGCCCGGGTCAGGAAGCCGGCCCGGCCTGGCTCGGTCTGTGGTGGAGCGGCCGCCCTGGTCAACCAGCTGGCCCGGCCGGGCACCGGGTGTGGTGGAGCGGCCGCCCGGGTCAACCAGCTGGCCCGGCCGGGCTCGGGGTGTGGTGGAGCGGCCGCCCGGGTCAGGAAGCCGGCCCGGCCCGGCTCGGTCTGTGGTGGAGCGGCCGCCCGGGTCAACCAGCTGGCCCGGCCGGGCTCCGGGTGTGGTGGAGCGGCCGCCCGGGTCAACCAGCTGGCCCGGCCGGGCTCGGACTGTGGTGGAGCGGCCGCCGGGGTAAAGCAGCCGGCCCGGCCGGGCTCGGGGTGTGGTGTAGCGGTCGCGCGGGTCAGAAAGACGGACCGGCCGGGCTCGGTCTGTGGTGCAGCGGCCGCCCGGGTCAACCAGCTGGCCCGGCGGGGATCCCGTTGTGGTGGAGCGGCCGCCAGGGTAAAGCAGCCGGCACGGCCGGGCTCGGGGTGTGGTGGAATGGCCGCCCGAGTTAAGCAGCCGGCCCGGCGGGGCTCCGGTGTGGTGGAGCGGCTGCCGGGGTAAAGCAGCCTGCCCGGCCGGGCTCGGGGTGTGATGGAGCGGCCGCCCGGGTCAGAAAGCCGGTCCGGCCGGGCTCGGGGTGTGGTGGAGCGGCCGCCCGGGTCAACCAGCTGGCCCGGCCGGGCTCGGTCTGTGGTGGAGCGCCCTCCGGGGTAAAGCAGGCGGCCCGGCCGGGCTCCGGTTGTGGTGGAGCGGCCACCGGGGTAAAGCAGCAGGCCCGGCCGAGCTCCGGGTGTGGTGGAGCGGTCGCCCGGGTCAACCAGCTAGCCCGGCCGGGCTCGGTCGGTGGTGAAGCGCCCTCCGGGGTAAAGCAGCCGGCCCGGCCGGGTTCCGGTTGTGGTGGAGTGGCCACCGGGTTAAAGCAGCTGGCCGGGCCGGGCTCGGACTGTGGTGGAGCGGCCGCCGGGGTAAAGCAGCCGGCCCGGCCGGGCTCGGGGTGTGGTGCAGCGGTCGCCCGGGTCAGAAAGCCGGACCGGCCGGGCTCGGTCTGTGGTGCAGCGGCCGCCCGGGTCAACCAGCTGGGCCGGCGGGGATCCAGTTGTGGTGGAGCGGCCGCCAGGGTAGAGCAGCCGGCCCGGCCGAACTCGGGGTGTGGTGGAGCGGCCGCCCGAGTCAAGCAGCCGGCCCGGCGGGGCTCCGGTTGTGGTGGAGCGGCTGCCGGGGTAAAGCAGCCTGCCCGGCCGGGCTCGGTCTGTAGTGGAGCGGCCGCCGGGGTAAAGCAGCCGGCACGGCCGGGCTCGGGGTGTGGTATAGCGTCGCCCCGGGTCAGGAGGCCGGCCCGGCCAAGCTCGGCTTGTGGTGGAGCAGGCGCCCGGGTCAACCAGCTCGCCCGGCGGGGCTCCGGTTGTGGTGGAGCGGCAGCCGGTGTAAAGCAGCCGGCCCGGCGGGGCTCGCGGTTTGGTGGAGCGGCCGCCCGGGTCAGGAAGCCGGCCCGGCCCGGCTCGGTCTGTGGTGGAGCGGCCGCCCGGGTCAACCAGCTGGCCGGGCCGGGCTCGGTCTGTGGTGGTGCGCCCGCCGGGGTAAAGCAGCCGGCCCGGCTGGGCTCCGGTTGTGGTGGAGCGGCCACCGGGGTAAAGCAGCCGGCCGGGCGGGCTCGGGTTGGGGTGGTGCGGCCGCCGGCGTAAAGCAGCCGGCACGGCCGGGCTCGGGCTGTGGTGGAGCGGCCGCCCGGGTCAAGGAGTCTGCCCGGCAGGGATCGGGATGTGGTAGAGCGGCAGCCAGGGTCAACCAGCGTGCCCGGCGGGTCTTCGGTTGTGGTGGAGCGTCCACCGGGGTAAAGCAGCCGGCCCGGCCGGGCTCGGGGTGTGGTGGAGCGATCGCCCGGGTCAAGCAGCCCGCCCGGCGGGGCTACGGTTGTGGTGGAGCGGCTTCCGGGGTAAAGCAGCCTGCCTGGCCGGGCTCGGGGTGTGGTGGAGCGGTAGAAAGGGTCAGGAAGCCGCCCGGCCGGGCACGGTCAGTGGTGGAGCGGCCGCCCGGGTAAACCAGCTGGCCCAACCGGGCTCGGTCTGTGGTGGAGCGGCAGCTGGGGTAAAGCAGCCGGCCTGGCCGGGCTCGGGGTGTGGTGGAGCGGCCGCCCGGGTCAGGAAGCCGGCCCGGCCCGGCTCGGTCTGTGGTGGAGCGGCCGCCTGGGTCAACCAGCTGGCCCGTCCGGGCTCCGGGTGTGGTTGAGCGGCCGCCGGGGTCAACCAGCTGGCCCGGCCGGGCTCGGACTGTGGTGGAGCGGCCGCCGGGGTAAAGCAGCCGGCCCAGCTGGGCTCGTGGTGTGGTGTAGCGGTCGCGCGGGTCAGAAAGCCGGACCGGCCGGGCTCGGTCTGTGGTGCAGCGGCCGCCCGGGTCAACCAGCTGGCCCGGCGGGGATCCGGTTGTGGTGGAGCGGCCGCCAGGGTAAAGCAGCCGGAACGGCCGGGCTCGGGGTGTGGTGGAGCGGCCGCCCGAGTTAAGCAGCCGGCCTGGCGGGGCTCCGGTGTGGTGGAGCGGCTGCCGGGGTAAAGCAGCCTGCCCGGCTGGGCTCGGGGTGTGATGGAGCGGCCGGCCGGGTCAGAAAGCCGGTCCGGCCGGGCTCGGGGTGTGGTGGAGCGGCCACCCGGGTCAACCAGTTGGCCCAGCCGGGCTCGGTCTGTGGTGGAGCGGCAGCCGGGGTAAAGCAGCCGGCCCGGCCGAGCTCGGGGTGTGGTGGAGCGGCCGCCCGGGTCAGGAAGCCGGCCCGGCCGGGCTCGGTCTGTGGTGGAGCGGCCGCCCGGGTCAACCAGCTGCCCGGCCCGGCTCGGTCTGTGGTGGAGCGGCCGCCCGGGTCAAGCAGCCGGCACGGCCGGACTTGGGCTGCCTTCGTCAGCCGCCCGGGTCAACCAGCCGGCCCCGCGGGGCTTCGGTTGTGGTGGAGCGGTCACCGGGGTAAAGCAGCCGGCCCGACCGGGCTCGGGCTGTGCTGGAGCGGCCGCCCAAGTCAAGCAGCTGGCCCGGCGGAACTCCGGTTGTGGTGGAGCGGCTGCCGGGGTAAAGCAGCAGGCCCGGCCGGGGTCGGTCTGTGGTGGAGCGGCCGCCCGGGTAAACCAGCTGGCCCGGCCGGGCTCCGGGTGTTGAGGAGCGGCCGCCCAGGTCAACCAGCTGGCCCGGCCGGGCTCGGACTGTGGTGGAGCGGCCGCCGGGGTAAAGCAGCCGGCCCGGCCGGGCTCGGGGAGTGGTGTAGCGGTCGCCCGGGTCAGAAAGCCGGACCGGCCGGGCTCGGTCTGTGGTGCAGCGGCCGCCCGGTCAACCAGCTGGCCCGGCGGGGCTCCGGTTGTGGTGGAGCGGCCGCCGGGGTAAAGCAGCCGGCC
The DNA here is from genome assembly GCA_038363175.2 of Artibeus lituratus. Lineage (NCBI taxonomy): Eukaryota > Metazoa > Chordata > Mammalia > Chiroptera > Phyllostomidae > Artibeus > Artibeus lituratus. The sequence goes on along the minus strand of JBAWUR020000092.1, from coordinate 42,251 downwards.
CGGCCGGGCTCCGGGAGTGGTGGAGCGGCCGCCCGAGTCAAGCAGCCGGCCCGGCGGGGCTCCGATTGTGGTGGAGCGGCTGCCGGGGTAAAGCAGCCGTCCCGGCCGGGCTCGGGGTGTGGTGTAGCGGCCGCCCGGGTCAACCAGCTGGCCCGGCGCGGCTCCGGTTGTGGTGGAGCGGCCGCCGTGGTAAAGCAGCCGGCCCGGCCGGGCTCGGGGTGTGGTGGAGCGGCCGCCCGAGTCAGGAAGCCGGCCCGGCCGGGCACGGTCAGTGGAGGAGCGGCCGCTTGGGTCAACCAGCTGGCCCAGCCGGGCTCGGTCTGTGGTGGAGCGGCCACCGGGGTAAAGTAGCAGGCCCGGCCGGGCTCAGGGTGTGGTGGAGCGCCCGCCCGAGTCAAGCCGCCGGCCCGGCGGGGCTCCGGTTGTGGTGGAGCGGCCACCGGGGTAAAGCAGCCGGCCCGGCCGGGCTCGGGGTGTGGTGTAGCGGTCGCCCGGGTCAGAAAGCCGGCCCGGGCGTGCTCGGTCTGTGGTGCAGCGGCCGCCCTGGTCAACCAGCTGGCTCGGCGGGGCTCCGGTTGTGGTGGAGCGGCCGCCGGGGTAAAGCAGCCTGCCCGGGCGGGCTCGGGGTGTGGTGGAGCGGTCGCCCGGGTCAGGAAGCCGGCCCGGCCGGGCTCGGTCCGTGGTGGAGCGGTCGCCCGGGTCAACCAGCTGGCCCGGCGGGGATGCGGTTGTGGTAGAGCGGCCACCGGGGTAAAGCAGCCGGCCCGGCCGGGCTCGGACTGTGGTGGAGCGGCCGCCCGAGTCAACCAGCCGGCCCGGCGGGGCTCCGGTTGTGGTGGAGCGGCTGCCGGGGTAAAGCAGCCGGCCCGGGCGGCTCGGGGTGTGGTGTAGCGGCCGCCCAGGTCAGGAGGCCGGCCCGGCCGGCTCGGGCTGTGGTGGAGCGGCCGCCGTGGTAAAGCAGCCGGCCCGGCCGGGCTCGGGGTGTGGTGGAGCGGCCGCCCGAGTCAGGAAGCCGGCCCGGCCGGGCACGGTCAGTGGTGGAGCGGCCGCCCTGGTCAACCAGCTGGCCCAGCCGGGCTCGGTCTGTGGTGGAGCGGCCACCGGGGTAAAGCAGCAGGCCCGGCCGGGCTCGGGGTGTGGTGGAGCGCCCGCCCGAGTCAAGCCGCCGGCCCGGCGGGGCTCCGGTTGTGGTGGAGCGGCCACCGGGGTAAAGCAGCCGGCCCGGCCGGGCTCGGGGTGTGGTGTAGCGGTCGCCCGGGTCAGAAAGCCGGCCCGGGCGTGCTCGGTCTGTGGTGCAGCGGCCGCCCTGGTCAACCAGCTGGCTCGGCGGGGCTCCGGTTGTGGTGGAGCGGCCGCCGGGGTAAAGCAGCCTGCCCGGGCGGGCTCGGGGTGTGGTGGAGCGGTCGCCCGGTTCAGGAAGCCGGCCCGGCCGGGCTCGGTCCGTGGTGGAGCGGTCGCCCGGGTCAACCAGCTGGCCCGGCGGGGATGCGGTTGTGGTAGAGCGGCCACCGGGGTAAAGCAGCCGGCCCGGCCGGGCTCGGGGTGTGGTGGAGCGGCCGCCCGAGTCAACCAGCCGGCCCGGCGGGGCTCCGGTTGTGGTGGAGCGGCTGCCGGGGTAAAGCAGCCGGCCCGGGCGGCTCGGGGTGTGGTGTAGCGGCCGCCCAGGTCAGGAGGCCGGCCCGGCCGGCTCGGGCTGTGGTGGAGCGGCCGCCCGGGTCAACCAGCTGACCCGGCGGGGCTCCGGTTGTGGTGGAGCGGTAGCCGGGGTAAAGCAGCCGGCCGGGCCGGGCTCGGGGTGTGGTGGAGCGGCCGCCCGGGTCAGGAAGCCGGCCCGGCCCGGCTCGGTCTGTGGTGGAGCGGCCGCCCGGGTCAACCAGCTGGCCCGGCGGGGATCCGGTTGTGGTGGAGCGGCCGCCGGGGTAAAGCAGCCGGCCCGGCCGGGCTCGGGGTGTGGTGGAGCGGCCGCCCGAGTCAGGAAGCCGGCCCGGCCGGGCACGGTCAGTGGTGGAGCGGCCGCCCGGGTCAACCAGCTGGCCCAGCCGGGCTCGGTCTGTGGTGGAGCGGCCACCGGGGTAAAGCAGCAGGCCCGGCCGGGCTCGGGGTGTGGTGGAGCGCCCGCCCGAGTCAAGCCGCCGGCCCGGCGGGGCTCCGGTTGTGGTGGAGCGGCCACCGGGGTAAAGCAGCCGGCCCGGCCGGGCTCCGGGAGTGGTGGATCTGCCGCCGGGGTAAAGCAGCCGTCCCGGCCGGGCTCGCGGTGTGGTGGAGCGGCCGCCGGGGTCAAGCAGCCGGCCCGGCCGGACTTGTGCTGCCTTCATCGGCCGCCCAGGTCACCCAGCCGGCCCTGCGGGGCTTCAGTTGTTGTGGAGCGGCCGCCGGGGTAAAGCAGCCGGCCCGGCCGGACTTGGGCTGTGGTGGAGCGGCCGCCCGGGTCAAGCAGCCGGCCCGGCCGGACTTGGGCTGCCTTCGTCGGCCGCCCGGGTAAACCAGCCGGCCCGGTGGGGCTTCGTTTGTTGTGGAGGGGCCGCCGGGGTAAAGCAGCCGGCCCGGCCGGGCTCGGTCTGTGGTGGGGCGGCCGCCCGGGTCAAGCAGCCGGACCCACCAGCCTCGGGCTGTGGTGGAGCAGCCGCCCGGGTCAAGCAGCCGGCCCAGCCGGACTGGGGCTGCCTTCGTCGCCCGCCCAGGGCATCCAGCCGGCCCTGCGGGGCTTCGGTAGTGGTGGAGCGGCCGCCGGGGTAAAGCAGCTGTCCCGGCCGGACTTGGGCTGCCTTCGTCGGCCGCCGGGGTAAAGCAGCCGGCCCGGCCGGGCTCGGGCTGTGGTGGAGTGGCCGCCCGGGTCAAGCAGCCGGCCCGGCAGGGCTTCGGTTTTGGTGGAGCGGCCGCCCGGTTCAAGCAGCCGGCCCAGCAGGGCTCGGGGTGTGGTGGAGCGGCCGCCGGGTCAAGCAGGCGGCCCGGCGGGGCTTCGGTTGTGGTGGAGCGGACGCCGGGGTAAAGCAGACGGCCCGGTCAGACTTGGGCTGCCTTCGTCGGCCGCCCGGGTCAACCAGCCGGCCCGGCAGGTCTTCGGTCCTGGTGGACCGGCCGCCGGGGTAAAGCAGCCGGCCCGGCCCGTCTCGGGGTGTGGTGGAGCGGCCGCCCGGGTCAAGCAGCCGGCCCGGCGTGGCTTCGGTTGTGATGGAGCGGCCGCCCGTGTAAAACAGACGGCCCGGCCGGGCTCAAGGTGTGGTGGAGCGGCCGCCCGGGTCAACCAGCCGGCCCGGCGGGGCTTCGGTTGTGGTGGAGCGGCCGCCGGGATAAAGCAGCCAGCCCAGCCGGGCTCGGGGTGTGGTGGAGCGGGCGCCTGGGTGAAGCAGCCGGCCCGGCCGTATTTGGGCTGACTTCGTCAGCCGCCTGGGTCATCCTGCCAGCCCGGCGTGGCTTCGGTTGTGGTGGAGCGGCCGTCGGGGTAAAGCAGCCGGCCCAGCCGGGCTCCGGCTGTGGTGGAACGTCCGCCCGGGTCATGCAGCCGGCCCGGCGGGGCTTCGGTTGTGGTGGAGCGGCCGCCGGGGTAAAGCAGTGGGCCCGGCCGGGCTCGGGCTGTGGTGGAGCGGCCGCCCGGTCAAGCAGTCAGCCCGGCCGGGCTCGGGATGTGGTGGAGCGGCCGCCAGGGTCAACCAGCGTGCTCGGCAGGGCTTCGGTTGTGGTGGAGCGGCAGCCGGGGTAAAGCAGCCGGCCCGGCCGGATTCGGGCTCTGGTGGAGCGGGCGCACGGGTCAAGCAGCCGACCCGGCCGGGCTCGGTCTGTGGTGCAGCGGCCGCCGGTGTAAAGCAGCCGGCCTGGCCGGGCTCGGTCTGTGGTGGAGCGGCCGCGCGGGTCAAGAAGCCGGCCCGTCAGGCTTCGGGCTGTGCTGGAGCAGCCGCCCGGGTCAAGCAGCTGGCCCGGCCGGACTTGGGCTGCCTTCGTCTGCCGCCCGGGTAAACCAGCCGGCCCGGCGGGGCTTCGGTTGTGGTGGAGCGGCCGCCGGGGTAAAGCAGCCGGCCCGAACGGGCTCGGGCTATGGTGGAGCGGCCGCCCGGGTCAAGCAGCCGGCCCGGCGGGGCTCCGGTTGTGGTGGAGCGGCCTCCGGGGTAAAGCAGCCGGCCCGGCCGGGCTCTGGCTGTGGTGGAACATCCGCCCGGGTCAACCAGCCGGCCCGGGCAGGCTCGGGCTGTGGTGGAGCGGCCGCCCGGGTAAAGCAGCCGGCCCGGCGGGGCTTCGGTTGTGGTGGAGCGGTCACCGGGGTCAAGCAGCCGGCCAGGCGGGGCTTCGGTTGTGGTGGAGCGGCCGCCCCGGTCAAGCAGCCGGCCCGGCCGGGCTCGGTCTGTGGTGGAGCGGCCGCCCGGGTCAAGCAGCTGGCCCGTCAGGCTTCGGGCTGTGCTGGAGCAGCCGCCCGGATCAAGCAGACGGCTAGACGGGGCTTCGGTTGTGGTGGAGCGCCCTCCGGGGCAAAGCAGCCGGCCCGGCCTGGCTCGGGTTGTAGTGGAGCGGCCACCCGGGTCAAGCAGCAGTCCCGGCGTGGCTCATGTTGTGGTGGAGCTCCCGCCGGGGTAAAGCAGCCGGCACGACCGGGCTCGGTCTGTGGTGGAGCGGCCGCACGGGTCAAGCAGCCGGCCCGGCCGGACTTGGGCTGCCTTCGAGAGCCGCCCGGGTCAACCAGCCGGCCCCGCGGGGCTTCGGTTGTGGTGGAGCGGCCGCCGGGGCAAAGCAGCCGGACCGGGCGGGCTCAGGCTGTGGTGGAGCGACCGCCCGGGTCAAGCAGCCAGCCCGGCGGGGCTCCCGTTGTGGTGGAGCGGCCGCCGGGGTAAAGCAGCCGGCCCGGCCGTGCTCGGGGTGTGGTGTAGCGGCCTCCCAGGTCAGGAAGCCGGCCCGGCCGGTCTCGGTCTGTTGTGGAGCGGCCGCCCAGGTCAACCAGCTGGCCCGGCGGGGCTCCGGTTGTGGTGGAGCGGTAGCCGGGGTAAAGCAGCCGGCCCGGCCGTGCTCGGGGTGTGGTGGAGCGGCCGCCCGAGTCAAGCCGCCGGCCAGGCAGGGCTCCGGTTGTGGTGGAGCGGCTTCCGGGGTAAAGCAGCCTGCCTGGCCGGGCTCGGGGTGTGGTGGAGCGGTAGAAAGGGTCAGGAAGCCGCCCGGCCGGGCACGGTCAGTGGTGGAGCGGCCGCCCGGGTCAACCAGCTGGCCCAACCGGGCTCGGTCTGTGGTGGAGCGGCAGCTGGGGTAAAGCAGCCGGCCTGGCCGGGCTCGGGGTGTGGTGGAGCGGCCGCCCGGGTCAGGAAGCCGGCCCGGCCCGGCTCGGTCTGTGGTGGAGCGGCCGCCTGGGTCAACCAGCTGGCCCGTCCGGGCTCCGGGTGTGGTTGAGCGGCCGCCGGGGTCAACCAGCTGGCCCGGCCGGGCTCGGACTGTGGTGGAGCGGCCGCCGGGGTAAAGCAGCCGGCCCAGCTGGGCTCGTGGTGTGGTGTAGCGGTCGCGCGGGTCAGAAAGCCGGACCGGCCGGGCTCGGTCTGTGGTGCAGCGGCCGCCCGGGTCAACCAGCTGGCCCGGCGGGGATCCGGTTGTGGTGGAGCGGCCGCCAGGGTAAAGCAGCCGGAACGGCCGGGCTCGGGGTGTGGTGGAGCGGCCGCCCGAGTTAAGCAGCCGGCCTGGCGGGGCTCCGGTGTGGTGGAGCGGCTGCCGGGGTAAAGCAGCCTGCCCGGCCGGGCTCGGGGTGTGATGGAGCGGCCGGCCGGGTCAGAAAGCCGGTCCGGCCGGGCTCGGGGTGTGGTGGAGCGGCCACCCGGGTCAACCAGTTGGCCCAGCCGGGCTCGGTCTGTGGTGGAGCGGCAGCCGGGGTAAAGCAGCCGGCCCGGCCGAGCTCGGGGTGTGGTGGAGCGGCCGCCCGGGTCAGGAAGCCGGCCCGGCCGGGCTCGGTCTGTGGTGGAGCGGCCGCCCGGGTCAACCAGCTGGCCCGGCCCGGCTCGGTCTGTGGTGGAGCGGCCGCCCGGGTCAAGCAGCCGGCACGGCCGGACTTGGGCTGCCTTCGTCAGCCGCCCGGGTCAACCAGCCGGCCCCGCGGGGCTTCGGTTGTGGTGGAGCGGTCACCGGGGTAAAGCAGCCGGCCCGACCGGGCTCGGGCTGTGCTGGAGCGGCCGCCCAAGTCAAGCAGCTGGCCCGGCGGAACTCCGGTTGTGGTGGAGCGGCTGCCGGGGTAAAGCAGCAGGCCCGGCCGGGGTCGGTCTGTGGTGGAGCGGCCGCCCGGGTAAACCAGCTGGCCCGGCCGGGCTCCGGGTGTTGAGTAGCGGCCGCCCAGGTCAACCAGCTGGCCCGGCCGGGCTCGGACTGTGGTGGAGCGGCCGCCGGGGTAAAGCAGCCGGCCCGGCCGGGCTCGGGGAGTGGTGTAGCGGTCGCCCGGGTCAGAAAGCCGGACCGGCCGGGCTCGGTCTGTGGTGCAGCGGCCGCCCGGTCAACCAGCTGGCCCGGCGGGGCTCCGGTTGTGGTGGAGCGGCTGCCGGGGTAAAGCAGACGGCCCGGCCGATCTCGGGGTGTGGTGTAGCGGCCTCCCGGGTCAGGAGGCTGGCCCGGCCAAGCTCGGACTGTGGTGGAGCGGCTGCCCGGGTCAACCAGCTGGCCCGGTGGAGCTCTGGTTGTGGTGGAGCGGCAGCCGGGGTAAATCAGCCGGCCCGGCCGGGCTCGGGGTGTAGCGGAGGGGCCGCCCGGGTCAGGAAGCCGGCCCGGCCGGTCTCGGTCTGTTGTGGAGCGGCCGCCCAGGTCAACCAGCTGGCCCGGCGGGGCTCCGGTTGTGGTGGAGCGGCCGCCGGGGTAAAGCAGCCGGCCCGGCCGGGCTCGGGGTGTGGTGGAGCGGCCGCCCGAGTCAAGCCGCCGGCCAGGCAGGGCTCCGGTTGTGGTGGAGCGGATTCCGGGGTAAAGCAGCCTGCCTGGCCGGGCTCGGGGTGTGCTGGAGCGGTAGAACGGGTCAGGAAGCCGCCCGGCCGGGCACGGTCAGTGGTGGAGCGGCCGCCCGGGTCAGGAAGCCGGCCCGGCCCGGCTCGGTCTGTGGTGGAGCGGCCGCCTGGGTCAACCAGCTGGCCCGGCCGGGCTCCGGGTGTGGTGGAGCGGCCGCCCGGGTCAACCAGCTGGCCCGGCCGGGCTCGGACTGTGGTGGAGCGGCCGCCGGGGTAAAGCAGCCGGCCCAGCTGGGCTCGGGGTGTGGTGTAGCGGTCGCGCGAGTCAGAAAGCCGGACCGGCCGGGCTCGGTCTGTGGTGGAGGATCCGCCCGGGTCAACAAGCTGGCCCGGCCGGGCTCGGTCTGTGGTGGAGCGGCCGCCGGGTTAAAGCAGCGGGCCCGGCCGGGCTCCGGTTGTGGTGGAGCTGCCACCGGGGTAAAGCAGCAGGCCCGGCCAAGCTCGGGGTGTGGTGGAGCGGCCGCCCGGGTCAGGAAGCCGGCCCGGCCGGGCTCGTTCTGTAGTGGAGCGGCCGCCCGGGTCAACCAGCTGGCCCGGCGGGGATCCGGTTGTGGTGGAGCTGCCCCAGTGGTAAAGCAGCCTGCCCGGGCGGGCTCGGGGTGTGGTGGAGCGGCCGCCCGAGTCAACCAGCCGGCCCGGCGGGGCTCCGGGTGTGGTGGAGCGGTAGCCGGGGTAAAGCAGCCGGCCCGGACGGGCTGGGGGTGTGGTGTAGCGGCCGCCCGGGTCAGGAGTCCGGCACCGCCAAGCTCGGTCTGTGGGGGAGCGGCCGCCCGGGTCAACCAGCTGGCCCGGCCGGGCTCGGTCTGTAATGGAGCGGCCGCCGGGGTAAAGCAGCCGGCCCGGGCGGGCTCGGGGTGTGGTGGAGCGGCCGCCCGGGTCAGGGAGCCGGCCCGCCGGGCTCGGTCTATGATGGAGTGGCCGCCGGGGTAAAGCAGCCAGCCCGGCCGGGCTCGGGGCGTGGTGTAGCGGCCGCCCGGGTCAAGCCGCCGGCCAGGCAGGGCTCCGGTTGTGGTGGAGCGGCTTCCGTGGTAAAGCAGCCTGCCCGGCCGGGCTCGGGGTGTGGTGGAGCGGCCGCCCGGGTCAGGAGGCCGGCCCGGCCGGGCTCGGTTTGTGGTGGAGCGGCCGCCCGCGTCAACCAGCTGGCCTGGCGGGGCTCCGGTGGTGGTGGAGCGGCCGCCGGGGTAAAGCAGCCTGCCCGGCCGGGCTCGGGGTGTGGTGGAGCGGTCGCCCGGGTCAGGAAGCCGGCCCGGCCGGGCTCGGTCCGTGGTGGAGCGGTCGCCCGGGTCAACCAGCTGGCCCGGCGGGGATCCGGTTGTGGTAGAGCGGCCACCGGGGTAAAGCAGCCGGCCCGGCCGGGCTCGGGGTGTGGTGGAGCGGCCGCCCGAGTCAACCAGCCGGCCCGGCGGGGCTCCGGGTGTGGTGGAGCGGCTGCCGGGGTAAAGCAGCCGGCCCGGGCGGCTCGGGGTGTGGTGTAGCGGACGCCCAGGTCAGGAGGCCGGCCCGGCCGGCTCGGGCTGTGGTGGAGCGGCCGCCCAAGTCAACCAGCTGACCCGGCGGTTCTCCGGTTGTGGTGGAGCGGTAGCCGGGGTAAAGCAGCCGGCCGGGCCGGGCTCGGGGTGTGGTGGAGCGGCCGCCCGGGTCAGGAAGCCGGCCCGGCCCGGCTCGGTCTGTGGTGGAGCGGCCGCCCGGGTAAACCAGCTGGCCCGGCCCGGCTCGGTCTGTGGTGGAGCGCTCTCCGGGGAAAAGCAGCCGCCCCGGCCGGTCTCCGGTTGTGGTGGAGCGGCTGCCAGGGTAAAGCAGCCTGCGCGGCCGGGCTCGGGGTGTGGTGGAGCGGCCGCCCGGGTCAGGAGGCCGGCGCGGCCGGGCTCGGTTTGTGGTGGAGCGGCCGCCCGGGTCAACCAGCTGGCCTGGCGGGGCTTCGGTGGTGGTGGAGCGGCCGCCGGGGTAAAGCAGCCTGCCCGGCCGGGCTCGGGGTGTGGTGGAGCGGTCGCCCGGGTCAGGAAGCCGGCCCGGCCGGGCTCGGTCCGTGGTGGAGCGGTCGCCCGGGTCAACCAGCTGGCCCGGCGGGGATCCGGTTGTGATAGAGCGGCCACCGGGGTAAAGCAGCCGGCCCGGCCGTGCTCGGGGTGTGGTGGAGCGGCCGCCCGAGTCAAGCAGCCGGCCCGGCGGGGCTCCCGTTGTGGTGGAGCAGCTGCCGGGGTAAAACAGCCGGCCCGGCCGGGCTCGGGGTGTGGTGTAGCGGCCGCCCGGGTCAGGATGCCGGCCCGGCCGGGCTCGGTCTGTGGTGGAGCGGTGGCCCGGGTCAACCAGCTGGCCCGGCGGGGCTCCGGTTGTGGTGGAGCGGCCGCCGGGGTAAAGCAGCCGGCACGGCCGGGCTCCGGGAGTGGTGGAGCGGCCGCCCGAGTCAAGCAGCCGGCCCGGCGGGGCTCCGATTGTGGTGGAGCGGCTGCCTGGGTAAAGCAGCCGTCCCGGCCGGGCTCGGGGTGTGGTGTAGCGGCCGCCCGGGTCAACCAGCTGGCCCGGCGCGTCTCCGGTTGTGGTGGAGCGGCCGCCGGGGTAAAGCAGCCGGCCCGGCCGGGCTCGGGGTGTGGTGGAGCGGCCACCGGGGTAAAGCAGCAGGCCCGGCCGGGCTCGGGGTGTGGTGGAGCGCCCGCCCGAGTCAAGCCGCCGGCCCGGCGGGGCTCCGGTTGTGGTGGAGCGGCCACCGGGGTAAAGCAGCCGGCCCGGCCGGGCTCGGGGTGTGGTGTAGCGGCCGCCCAGGTCAGGAGGCCGGCCCGGCCGGCTCGGGCTGTGGTGGAGCGGCCGCCCGGGTCAACCAGCTGACCCGGCGGGGCTCCGGTTGTGGTGGAGCGGTAGCCGGGGTAAAGCAGCCGGCCCGGCCGGGCTCGGGGTGTGGTGGAGCGGTCGCCCGGGTCAGGAAGCCGGCTCGGCGGGGCTACGGTTGTGGTGGAGAGGCCCCCGGAATAAAGCAGCCGGCCCGGCAGGGCTCGGGGTGTGGTGGAGCGGTCGCCCGGGTCAGGAAGCCGGCCCCGCCGGCCTCGGTCTGTTTTGGAGCGGCCGCCCGGGTCAACCAGCTGGCCCGGCGGGGATCCGGTTGTGGTAGAGCGGACACCGGGGTAAAGCAGCCGGCCCGGCCGGGCTCAAGGTGTGGTGGAGCGGCCGCCCGAGTCAAGCAGCCGGCCCGGCGGGGCTCCGGTTGTGGTGGAGCGGCTGCCGGGGTAAAGCAGCCTGCCCGGCCGGGCTCGGGGTGTGGTGGAGCGGCCGCCCGGGTCAGAAAGCCGGTCCAGCCGGGCTCGGTCTGTGGTGGAGCGTCCGCCCGGGTCAACAAGCTGGCCCGGTCGGGCTCGGTCTGTGGTGGAGCGGCCGCCGGGGTAAAGCAGCCGGCCCGGCCGGGCTCCGGTTGTGGTGGAGCTGCCACCGGGGTAAAGCAGCAGGCCCGGCCGAGCTCGGGGTGTGGTGGAGCGGCCGCCCGGGTCAGGAAGCCGGCCCGGCCGGGCTCGTTTTGTAGTGGAGCGGCCGCCCGGGTCAACCAGCTGGCCCGGCGGGGATCCGGTTGTGGTGGAGCTGCCCCAGGGGTAAAGCAGCCGGCCCGGCCGGGCTCGGGGTGTGGTGGATCGGCCGCCCGAGTCAAGCAGCCCGCCTGGCGGGGCTACGGTTGTGGTGGAGCGGCCGGCTGGGTCAACCAGCTGGCCCGGCGCGGATCCGGTTGTGGTGGAGCGGCCACCGGGGTAAAGCAGCCGGCCCGGCCGGGCTCGGGGTGTGGTGGAGCGGCCGCCCGGGTCAGGAGGCCGGCCCGGCCAAGCTCGGTCTGTGGTGGAGCGGCCACCCAGGTCAACCAGCTGCCCCGGCGGGGCTCCGGTGGTGGTGGAGCGGCCGCCGGGGTAAAGCCGCGGGCCCGGCCGGGCTCGGGGTGTGGTGGAGCGGCCGCCCGAGTCAAGCAGCCGGCCCGCCGGGGCTTCGGTTGTGGTGGAGCGGCCGCCGGGTTAAAGCAGCCGGGCCGGCCGGGCTCGGTTTGTGGTGGAGCGGCCGCCGGGGTCAAGCAGCCGGCATGGCCGGGCTCGGGCTGTGGTGGAACGGCCGCCGGGGTAAAGCAGCGGGCCCGGCCGGGCTCGGGGAGTGGTGGAGCGGCCGCCCGGGTAAAGCAGCCGGCCCGGCCGGGCTCGTGGTGTGGTGGAGCAGCCGCCCGGGTCAAGCAGCCGGCCCGGCGGCGCTCCAATTGTGGTGGAGCGGACGCCGGGGTAAAGCAGCCGGATCGGCCAGGCTCGGTCTGTGGTGGATCGGCTGCCCAGGTCAAGCAGACGGCCCGGCCGGACTTGGACTGCCTTCGTCGCCCGCCCGTGTCAACCAGCCGGACCGGCCGGGCTCGGGCTGTGGTAAAGCGGCCCCCCGGGTCAAGCAGCCGGCACGGCCGGGCTCGGTCTGTGGTGGAGCGGCCGCGCGGGTAAAGCAGCCATCCCGGGCGGGCTCTGGCTGTGTTGGAGCGGCCGCCGGGGCAAAGCAGCCGGCACGGCGGGGCTCCGGTTGTGGTGGAGCGGCCGCCGGGGTAAAGCAGCCGGCCTGAACGGGCTCGGGCTGTGGTGGAGCGGCCGCCAGGGTCAAGCACCCGGCCTGGCCGGGCTCGGGATGTGGTGGAGCGGCCGCCAGGGTCAAGCAGCCGGCCTGGCCGGGCTCGGGATGTGGTGGAGCGGCCGCCAGGGTCAACCAGCGTGCCCGGCGGGGCTTCGATTGTGGTTCAGCGGCCGCGGGTGTAAAGTAGCTGGCCTGGTCGAGCTCGGTCTTTAAAGCCAAGATCCATCTCAGAAAGAGCCTTGCTCACTGGGAAGTTAAGACACCAGTCGGGAGCATTACAGGACAGCAGGAGGATTTCGTGGAATTTGGTTCAAGTTCTTCATATGAAGAATGGCCTTCTCCAGTGCCCCGTTCAGTTTTGAGAAACTAAAATATGAAAACTGGGCTTGCAAAGTAGACTGGAAAATGGAAAGGAGCCCTGGTCACTCAGCAGTTAGGAAAAAGCTCAGGAGCCACGCCGGGCGTCTTGAATGCCTCGTGGATTTCTGGAGGGTCAGACAAAAATAGCCTTCTCCAGTGCCACGATTAAGTTCTTTGAGGGTAAAATGAAAAAAACGGGGCCTAAAAACCAGCATGGGAAGGTAAAGGGGGCTATCTGACACTGGAGTTAAGAGAAAACTCTGGAGCCTTGCCCGGTGTTTATTTTTGCCAAATGTCTTTCAGGTCTTTAATATGAAGAATAGCCATCCCCTGTGCCCTCTGCAGTTGTTTGAGACTAAAAGAGAAAAAGAGGGCTCGGAAAAGTAGCCTTGGAATGGTAAAGGAGCCATTCTCACACTGCAGGGAAGAGAGAAGTCGGTAGCCTTGCCGGGTGGGTGTTTTTTGCCAAATGGGTTTCAGGTTTTCAATATAAAAAAAAGCCTCCTCCTGTGCCTTGCAGAGTTCTTTAATGTAAAAATTTGAAAACTGGGCTTGAAAACTGTCCTGGGAAAACTAGAACAGTTTTCCCAGGACAGTTTTCAAACCCAGATCCATGTCAGAAAGAGCCTTGCTCACTGAGAAGTTAAGACACCAGTCGGGAGCATTACAGGACAGCAGGAGGATTTCGTGGAATTTGGTTCAAGTTCTTCATATGAAGAATGGCCTTCTCCAGTGCCCCGTTCAGTTTTGAGAGACTAAAATATGAAAACTGGGCTTGCAAAGTAGACTGGAAAATGGAAAGGAGCCCTGGTCACTCAGCAGTTCAGAAAAAGCTCAGGAGCCGCGCCGGCCATTTTGTTTGCCTAGTGGATTTCTGGAGGGTCAGAGGGAAATAGCCTTCTCCAGTGCCACGATTAAGTTCTTTGAGGGTAAAATAAAAAACGGGGCCTAAAAACCAGCATGGGAAAGTAAAGGGGGCTATCTGACACTGGAGTTAAGAGAAAACTCTGGAGCCTTGCCCGGTGTTTATTTTTGCCAAATGTCTTTCAGGTCTTAATATGAAAAATAGCCATCCCCTGTGCCCTCTGCAGTTGTTTGAGACTAAAAGAGAAAAAGAGGGCTCGGAAAACTAGCCTTGGAATGGTAAAGGAGCCATTCTCACACTGCAGGGAAGAGAGAAGTCGGTAGCCTTGCCGGGTGGGTGTTTTTTGCCAAATGGGTTTCAGGTTTTCAATATGAAAAAAAGCCTCCTCCTGTGCCCTGCAGAGTTCTTTGATGCAAAAATATGAAAACTGGGCTTGAAAACTGTCCTGGGAAAACTGGAACAGTTTTCTCAGGACAGTTTTCAAGCCAAGATCCATCTCAGAAAGAGCCTTACTCACTGAGAAGTTAAGAAAACACTCGGGAGCCTTACAGGACACCAGGAGGATTTTGTGGAATTGGTTCAAGTTCTTAACTTCTTATAAAATAGCTTTCTCTAGTGCCCCGTTCAGTTCTGAGAGACTAAAACATGAAAACTGGGCTTGCAAACTAGACTGGAAAATATAAAGGAGCCCTGCTCACTCACCAGTTAAGAAAGTGCTCAGGAGCCGCGCCAGGCAGTTTTTGCCTAGTGGATTTCACGTTGGTCAGAAGGGAAATAGCCTTCTCCAGTGCCACAATTAAGTTCTTTGAGGACAAAGTAAAACACGGGGCCTGAAAACCAGCATAAAAAATTCAAGGGGGCTTTCTAACGCTGGAGGTAAGACAATACTCTGGAGCCTGGCAGGGTGTTTTTTTTGGTAAAATGTCTTTGAGTTCTTTTATCTGAAAAAGAGCCTTCCCCTGTGCCCTCTTCAGTTCTTTCAAACTAAAAGATAAAAAGTGGGCTCGGAAAACTAGCCTTAAAAAAGTAAAGGAGCCTTTCTCACACTGCAGGTAAGAGAGAACTCGGTAGCCTTGCCGGGTGGTTTTTTCTTTGCTAAATGGGTTTCTGGTTTCCCAATGAAAAATAGCCTCCTCCTGTGCCCTGCAGCGTTCTTTGATGCAAAAATATGAAAACTGGGCTTGAAAACTGTTCCAGTTTTCCCAGGACAGTTTTCAAGCCCAGATCCATCTCAGAATGACGTTTGCTCACTGAGAAGTTAAGACAACCCCCAGGAACCTACAGGACACCAAGAGGAATTTGAGGAATTGGTTCAAGTTCTTAATATGAAAAATAGTCTTCCCAGTGCCCCGTTCAGTTTTGAGAGGCAAAAATATGGTTTTTGCCTAGTGGATTTCAGATTGGTCAGAAGGAAAATAGCCTTCTCCAGTGCGACGATTAAGTTCTTTGAGGGTAAAATAAAACTCGGGGCCTAAAAACCAGCATGGAAAAGTAAAGGGGGCTCTGTGACACAGCTGTTTCATGCCCCTGGGTAAGGAGCAGAGCCTCAGGTGGTTCACCAGGGCCGGGCCACTCAGAGTCGCTGGGTTATGATGCTGTATGAGGAGGCGGGGTCAGAGCAGGGAAATGGCGGCACCCTTTCTTCCGCTTGCTGCGGGGACCTGCGGGGTCCAGGTCCAATCGCCCACTGCCTCGCTCTTCTATCTGTACAAAAAAGCGTGACCACAGTCAACCCTAAGCCCTGCTCCTGGGCTGTTTCCCGTAGTGGCTCGCTTGGTCGCTCCCTCGGTGGCTCACTGGGTCCCACCCTGGGCCTGGATTCCGCCCACCTGAGTTCGTCTGGCCCAGTTTTCCTGAGCTACCCCTCTCTGTCACCTGCTGGGTTTACCCCTTACGGCCCAGGCTGAAGAATTTGTTGTTAACAGAAGAGTTCAATATTCTGTGTTCTGGCTGTGTTTTGTGTTCGTAAAATTTACTTGTCTGTAAACTTGGTTGTGTGAGAAGGCACGGCAAATGCACCTATGCCTCCATCTTGGCGGAGGTCCCCTCCACCCCCCCCTTCAGTTTTGAGAGACTAAAGGATGAAAACTGGCCTTGTAAACTAGACTGGAAAATGTAAAGGAGCCCTGCTCACTCACCAGTTAAGAAAAAGCTCAGGAGCCGCGCCAGGAGGTTTTTGCCTAGTGGATTTCAGGTTGGTCAGAAGGGAAATAGCCTTCTCCAGTGCCACGATTAAGTTCTTTGAGGGTAAAATAAAACACGGGGCCTAAAAAACCAGCATGCAATAGTAAAGGGGGCTTTCTAACACTGGAGTTGAGACAAAACTCTGGAGCCTGGCAGGGTGTGTTTGTTTTTAGCCAGATGTCTTTCAGGTGTTTTATATGAAACATAGCCTTCCCCTGTGCCCTCTTCAGTTCCTTGATACTAAAAGATAAAAAGTGGACTCGAAACTAGCCTTGGAAAAGTAAAGGAGCCTTTCTCACACTGCAGGTAAGAGAGAACTCGGTAGCCTTGCCGGGTGGGTTTTTTTTTTTGCTAAATGGGTTTCTGGTTTCTGATATGAAAAATAGCCTCCTCCTGTGCCCTGCAGAGTTCTTTGATGCAAAAATATGAAAACTGGGCTTGAAAACTGTCCTGGGAAAACTGGAACAGTTTTCTCAGGACAGTTTTCAAGCCAAGATCCATCTCAGAAAGAGCCTTACTCACTGAGAAGTTAAGAAAACACTCAGGAGCCTTACAGGACACCAGGAGGATTTTGTGGAATTGGTTCAAGTTCTTAACGTCTTATAAAATAGCTTTCTCTAGTGCCCCGCTCAGTTCTGAGAGACTAAAACATGAAAACTGGGCTTGCAAACTAGACTGGAAAATGTAAAGGAGCCCTGCTCACTCACCAGTTAAGAAAGTGCTCAGGAGCCGCGCCAGGCGGTTTTTGCCTAGTGGATTTCACGTTGGTCAGAAGGGAAATAGCCTTCTCCAGTGCCACAATTAAGTTCTTTGAGGACAAAGTAAAACACGGGGCCTGAAAACCAGCATAAAAAATTCAAGGGGGCTTTCTAACGCTGGAGGTAAGACAATACTCTGGAGCCTGGCAGGGTGTTTTTTTTGGTAAAATGTCTTTGAGTTCTTTTATCTGAAAAAGAGCCTTCCCCTGTGCCCTCTTCAGTTCTTTCAAACTAAAAGATAAAAAGTGGGCTCGGAAAACTAGCCTTAAAAAAGTAAAGGAGCCTTTCTCACACTGCAGGTAAGAGAGAACTCGGTAGACTTGCCGGGTGGTTTTTTCTTTGCTAAATGGGTTTCTGGTTTCCCAATGAAAAATAGCCTCCTCCTGTGCCCTGCAGCGTTCTTTGATGCAAAAATATGAAAACTGGGCTTGAAAACTGTCCTGGGAAAACTGGAACAGTTTTCCCAGGACAGTTTTCAAGCCCAGATCCATCTCAGAATGACGTTTGCTCACTGAGAAGTTAAGACAACCCCCAGGAACCTACAGGACACCAAGAGGAATTTGAGGAATTGGTTCAAGTTCTTAATATGAAAAATAGTCTTCCCAGTGCCCCGTTCAGTTTTGAGAGACAAAAATATGGTTTTTGCCTAGTGGATTTCAGATTGGTCAGAAGGAAAATAGCCTTCTCCAGTGCGACGATTAAGTTCTTTGAGGGTAAAATAAAACTCGGGGCCTAAAAACCAGCATGGAAAAGTAAAGGGGGCTCTGTGACACAGCTGTTTCATGCCCCTGGGTAAGGAGCAGAGCCTCAGGTGGTTCACCAGGGCCGGGCCACTCAGAGTCGCTGGGTTATGATGCTGTATGAGGAGGCGGGGTCAGAGCAGGGAAATGGCGGCACCCTTTCTTCCGCTTGCTGCGGGGACCTGCGGGGTCCAGGTCCAATCGCCCACTGCCTCGCTCTTCTATCTGTACAAAAAAGCGTGACCACAGTCAACCCTAAGCCCTGCTCCTGGGCTGTTTCCCGTAGTGGCTCGCTTGGTCGCTCCCTCGGTGGCTCACTGGGTCCCACCCTGGGCCTGGATTCCGCCCACCTGAGTTCGTCTGGCCCAGTTTTCCTGAGCTACCCCTCTCTGTCACCTGCTGGGTTTACCCCTTACGGCCCAGGCTGAAGAATTTGTTGTTAACAGAAGAGTTCAATATTCTGTGTTCTGGCTGTGTTTTGTGTTCGTAAAATTTACTTGTCTGTAAACTTGGTTGTGTGAGAAGGCACGGCAAATGCACCTATGCCTCCATCTTGGCGGAGGTCCCCTCCACCCCCCCCCTTCAGTTTTGAGAGACTAAAGGATGAAAACTGGCCTTGTAAACTAGACTGGAAAATGTAAAGGAGCCCTGCTCACTCACCAGTTAAGAAAAAGCTCAGGAGCCGCGCCAGGAGGTTTTTGCCTAGTGGATTTCAGGTTGGTCAGAAGGGAAATAGCCTTCTCCAGTGCCACGATTAAGTTCTTTGAGGGTAAAATAAAACACAGGGCCTAAAAAACCAGCATGCAATAGTAAAGGGGGCTTTCTAACACTGCAGTTGAGACAAAACTCTGGAGCCTGGCAGGGTGTGTTTGTTTTTAGCCAGATGTCTTTCAGGTGTTTTATATGAAACATAGCCTTCCCCTGTGCCCTCTTCAGTTCCTTGATACTAAAAGATAAAAAGTGGACTCGAAGCTAGCCTTGGAAAAGTAAAGGAGCCTTTCTCACACTGCAGGTAAGAGAGAACTCGGTAGCCTTGCCGGGTGGGTTTTTTTTTTTTGCTAAATGGGTTTCTGGTTTCTGATATGAAAAATAGCCTCCTCCTGTGCCCTCCAGAGTTCTTTGATGCAAAAATATGAAAACTGGGCTTGAAAACTGTCCTGAGAAAACTGTTCCAGTTTTCCCAGGACAGTTTTCAAGCCCAGATCCATCTCAGAAAGAGCCTTACTCACTGAGAAGTTAAGTAAACACTCGGGAGCCTTACAGGACACCAGGAGGATTTTGTGGAATTGGTTCAAGTTCTTAACTTCTTATAAAATAGCTTTCTCTAGTGCCCCGTTCAGTTCTGAGAGACTAAAACATGAAAACTGGGCTTGCAAACTAGACTGGAAAATGTAAAGGAGCCCTGCTCACTCACCAGTTAAGAAAGTGCTCAGGAGCCGCGCCAGGCAGTTTTTGCCTAGTGGATTTCAGGTTGGTCAGAAGGAAAATAGCGTTCTCCAGTGTGACGATTAAGTTCTTTGAGGGTAAAATAAAACTCGGGGCCTAAAAACCAGCATGGAAAAGTAAAGGGGGCTCTGTGACACAGCTGTTTCATGCCCCTGGGTAAGGAGCAGAGCCTCAGGTGGTTCACCAGGGCCGGGCCACTCAGAGTCGCTGGGTTATGATGCTGTATGTGGAGGCGGGGTCAGGGCAGGGAAATGGCGGCACCCTTTCTTCCGCTTGCTGCGGGGACCTGCGGGGTCCAGGTCCAATCGCCCACTGCCTCGCTCTTCTATCTGTACAAAAAAGCGTGACCACAGTCAACCCTAAGCCCTGCTCCTGGGCTGTTTCCCGTAGTGGCTCGCTTGGTCGCTCCCTCGGTGGCTCACTGGGTCCCACCCTGGGCCTGGATTCCGCCCACCTGAGTTCGTCTGGCCCAGTTTTCCTGAGCTACCCCTCTCTGTCACCTGCTGGGTTTACCCCTTACGACCCAGGCTGAAGAATTTGTTGTTAACAGAAGAGTTCAATATTCTGTGTTCTGGCTGTGTTTTGTGTTCGTAAAATTTACTTGTCTGTAAACTTGGTTGTGTGAGAAGGCACGGCAAATGCACCTATGCCTCCATCTTGGCGGAGGTCCCCTCCACCCCCCCCCTTCAGTTTTGAGAGACTAAAGGATGAAAACTGGCCTTGTAAACTAGACTGGAAAATGTAAAGGAGCCCTGCTCACTCACCAGTTAAGAAAAAGCTCAGGAGCCGCGCCAGGAGGTTTTTGCCTAGTGGATTTCAGGTTGGTCAGAAGGGAAATAGCCTTCTCCAGTGCCACGATTAAGTTCTTTGAGGGTAAAATAAAACACGGGGTCTAAAAAACCAGCATGCAATAGTAAACAGGGCTTTCTAACACTGGAGTTAAGACAAAACTCTGGAGCCTTGCCGTGTGTTTTTTTCTTGCCCAATGTCTTTCAGGTCTTCAATATGCAAAATAGCCTTCCCCTGTGCCCTCTTCAGTTCTTTGAGACTAAAAGATAACAAGAGGGCTCGGAAAACTAGCCTTGGAAAAGGAAAGGAGCCTTTCTCACACTGCAGGTAAGAGAGAACTCGGTAGCCTTGCCGGGTGGTTGTTTTTTGCCAAATGGGTTTCCGGTTTTTAACATGAAAAATAGCCTCCTGCTGTGCCCTGCAGAGTTCTTTGGTGCAAAAATATGAAAACTGGGCTTGAAAACGGTCCTGGGAAAACTGTTCCAGTTTTCCCAGGACCGTTTTCAAGCCCAGATCCATCTCAGAAAGAGCCTTGCTCACTGAGAAGTTAAGAAAACACTCGGGAGAATGACAGGACAGCAGGAGGATTTTGTGGAATTGGTTAAAGTTCTTAATATGAAAAATAGCCTTCTCCGGTGCCCCGTACAGTTTCGAGCGACTAAAATATGAAAACTGGGCTTGAAAAGTAGACTGGAAAATGTAAAGGAGCCCTGCTCACACACCAGTTAAGAAAAAGCTCAAGAGCGACGCAGGGCATATTTTGGCCTAGTGGATTTCTGGTGGGTCAGGAGGGAAATAGCCTTCTCCAGTGCCACGATTAAGTTCTCTGAGGGTAAAATTTTAAAAAATGGGGCCTAAAACAGCACCGGCCCGGCCGGGCTCGGTCTGTGGTGCAGCGGCTGCCGGGGTAAAGCAGCCGGTACGGCCGGGCTCGGGGTGTGGTGTAGCGGCCGCCCGGGTCAGGAGGCCAGCCCGGCCGGGCTCGGTCTGTGGTGGAGCGGCCGCCCGGGTCAACCAGCTGGCCTGGCAAGGCTCCGGTTGTGGTGGAGCGGCCGCCGGGGTAAAGCAGCCGGCCCGGCCGGCCTCGGTCTCTGGTCGAGCGGCCGCCCGGGTCAACCAGCTGGCCCAGCCTGGCTCGGTCATTGGTGCAGCGGCCGCCGGGGTAAAGCAGCGGGCCCGGCCGGGCTCGGGGTGTGGTGGAGCGGCCGGCCGGGTCAACCAGCTGGCCCGGCGGGGATCCGGTTGTGGTGGAGCGGCCGCCGGGGTAAAGCAGCCAGCCGGGCCGGGCTCGGGGTGTGGTGGAGCTGCCGCCCGAGTCAAGCAGCCGGCCCGGCGGGGCTCCGGTTGTGGTGGGGCGGCTGCCGGGGTAAAGCAGCCTGCCCGGCCGGGCTCGGGGTGTGGTGGAGCGGCCGCCCGGGTCAACCAGCTGGCTCGGCCGGGCTCGGTCTGTGGTGGAGCGGCCGCCCGGGTCAACCAGGTGGCTCGACCGGGCTCGGTCTGTGGTGGAGCGCCCTCCGGGTT
This sequence comes from Artibeus lituratus, assembly GCA_038363175.2. Lineage (NCBI taxonomy): Eukaryota > Metazoa > Chordata > Mammalia > Chiroptera > Phyllostomidae > Artibeus > Artibeus lituratus. The sequence goes on along the minus strand of JBAWUR020000092.1, from coordinate 22,075 downwards.
AAAGCAGCCGGCCTGGCCAGGCTCGGGGTGTGGTGGAGCGGCCACCCGAGTCAAGCAGCCGGCCCGGCGGGGATCCGGTTGTGGTGGAGCGGCCACCGGGGTAAAGCAGCCGGCCCGGGAGGGCTCGGGGTGTGGTGGAGCGGTCGCCCGGGTCACGAAGCCGGCCCGGCCGGGCTCGGTCTGTTGTGGAGCGGCCGCCCGGGTCAACCAGCTGGCCCGGCGGGGATCCGGTTGTGGTAGAGCGGCCACCGGGGTAAAGCAGCAGGCCCGGCCGGGCTCGGGGTGTGGTGGAGCGGTCGCCCGGGTCAGGAAGCCGGCCCCGCCGGCCTCGGTCTGTGGTGGAGCGGCCGCCCGGGTCAACCAGCTGGCCCGGCGGGGATCCGGTTGTGGTAGAGCGGACACCGGGGTAAAGCAGCCGGCCCGGCCGGACTCAAGGTGTGGTGGAGCGGCCGCCCGAGTCAAGCAGCCGGCCCGGCGGGGCTCCGGTTGTGGTGGAGCGGCTGCCGGGGTAAAGCAGCCGGCCCGGCCGGGCTCGGGGTGTGGTGGAGCGGCCGCCCGGGTCAGAAAGCCGGTCCGGCCGGGCTCGGGCTGTGGTGGAGCGGCCGCCCGGGTCAACAAGCTGGCCCGGCGGGGATCCGGTTGTGGTGGAGCTGCCCCTGGGGTAAAGCAGCCGGCCCGGCCGGGCTCGGGGTGTGGTGGATCGGCCGCCCGAGTCAAGCAGCCCGCCCGGCGGGGCTACGGTTGTGGTGGAGCGGCCGCCGGGGTAAGGCAGCCGGCCCGGCCGGGCTCCGGTTGTGGTGGAGCTGCCACCGGGGTAAAGCAGCAGGCCCGGCCTGGCTCGGGGTGTGGTGGAGCGGCCGCCCGGGTCAGGAAGCCGGCCCGGCCGGGCTCGTTCTGTGGTGGAGCGGCCGCCCGGGTCAACCAGCTGGCCCGGCGGGGATCCGGTTGTGGTGTAGCTGCCCCTGGGGTAAAGCAGCCGGCCCGGCCGGGCTCGGGGTGTGGTGGAGCGGCCGCCCGGGTCAGGAAGCCGGCCCGGCCGGGCTCGTTCTGTGGTGGAGCGGCCGCCCGGGTCAACCAGCTGGCCCGGCGGGGATCCGGTTGTGATAGAGCGGCCACCGGGGTAAAGCAGCCGGCCCGGCCGGGCTCGGGGTGTGGTGGAGCGGCCGCCCGAGTCAAGCAGCCGGCCCGGCGGGGCTCCCGTTGTGGTGTTGCGGCAGCCGGGGTAAATCAGCCGGCCCGGCCGGGCTCGTGGTGTGGTGGAGCGCCCGCCCGGGTCAGAAAGCCGGCCCGGCTGGGCCCGGTCTGTTGTGGAGCGGCCGCCCGGGTCAACCAGCTGGCCCGGCGGGGCTCCGGTTGTGGTGGAGCGGTCGCCGGGGTAAAGCAGCCGGCCCGGCCGGGCTCGGGGTGTGGTGGAGCGGCCGCCCGAGTCAAGCCGCCGGCTAGGCAGGGCTCCGGTTGTGGTGGAGCGGCTTCCGGGGTAAAGCAGCCGGCCCGGCCGGGCTCGGGGTGTGGTGGATCGGCCGCCCGAGTCAAGCAGCCCGCCCGGCGGGGCTACGGTTGTGGTGGAGCGGCCGGTCGGGTCAACCAGCTGGCCCGGCGGGGATCCGGTTGTGGTGGAGCGGCCACCGGGGTAACGCAGCCGGCCCGGCCGGGCTCGGGGTGTGGTGGAGCGATCGCCCGGGTCAAGCAGCCCGCCCGGCGGGGCTACGGTTGTGGTGGAGCGGCCGGTCGGGTCAACCAGCTGGCCCGGCCGGGCTCCGGGTGTGGTGGAGCGGCCGCCCGAGTCAAGCAGCCGGCCCGGCGGGGCTCCGATTGTGGTGGAGCGGCTGCCGGGGTAAAGCAGCAGGCCCGGCCGGGCTCGGGGTGTGGTGTAGCGGCCGCCCGGGTCAAGCAGCCGGCCCGGCGGGGCTCCGGTTGTGGTGGAGAGGCCCCCGGGGTAAAGCAGCCTGCCCGGCCGGGCTCGGAGTGTGGTGGAGCGTCCGCCCGGGTCAGGAACCCGGCCCGGACGGGCTCGGTCTGTGGTGGAGCGGCCGCCCGGGTCAACCAGCTGGCCGGGAGCGGCTCCGGTTGTGGTGGAGCGGCCGCCGGGGTAAAGCAGCCGGCCCGGCCGGGCTCGGGGTGTGGTGGAGCGGCCGCCGGAGTCAGGAAGCCGGCCCGGCCGGGCACGGTCAGTGGTGGAGCGGCCGCCCGGGTCAACCAGCTGGCCTAGCCGGGCTCGGTCTGTGGTGGAGCGGCCACCGGGTTAAAGCAGCAGGCCCGGCCAGGCTCGGGGTGTGGTGGAGCGCCCGCCCGAGTCAAGCCGCCGGCCCGGCGGGGCTCCGGTTGTGGTGGAGCGGCCACCGGGGTAAAGCAGCCGGCCCGGCCGGGCTCGGGGTGTGGTGGATCGGCCGCCCGAGTCAACCAGCTGGCCCGGCGGGGATCCGGTTGTGGTAGAGCGGCCACCGGGGTAAAGCAGCCGGCCCGGCCGGGCTCGGGGTGTGGTGGAGCGGCCGACCGAGTCAACCAGCCGGCCCGGCGGGGCTCCGGTTGTGGTGGAGCGGCTGCCGGGGTAAAGCAGCCCGCCCGGGCGGCTCGGGGTGTGGTGTAGCGGCCGCCCAGGTCAGGAGGCCGGCCCGGCCGGCTCGGGCTGTGGTGGAGCGGCCGCCCGGGTCAACCAGCTGACCCGGCGGGGCTCCGGTTGTGGTGGAGCGGTAGCCGGGGTAAAGAAGCGGGCCGGGCCGGGCTCGGGGTGTGGTGGAGCGGCCGCCCGGGTCAGGAAGCCGGCCCGGCCCGGCTCGGTCTCTGGTGGAGCGGCCGCCCGGGTCAACCAGCTGGCCCGGCGGGGCTCCGATTGTGGTGGAGCGGCCGCCGGGGTAAAGCAGCTGGCCCGGCCGGGCTCCGGGTGTGGTGGAGCGGCCGCCCGAGTCAAGCAGCCGGCCCGGCGGGGCTCCGATTGTGGTGGAGCGGCTGCCGGGGTAAAGCAGCAGGCCCGGCCGGGCTCGGGGTGTGGTGTAGCGGCCGCCCGGGTCAAGCAGCCGGTCCGGCGGGGCTCCGGTTGTGGTGGAGAGGCCCCCGGGGTAAAGCAGCCGGCCCGGCCGGGCTCGGAGTGTGGTGAGCGTCCGCCCGGGTCAGGAAGCCGGCCCGGACGGGCTCGGTCTGTGGTGGAGCGGCCGCCCGGGTCAACCAGCTGGCCGGGAGCGGCTCCGGTTGTGGTGGAGCGGCCGCCGGGGTAAAGCAGCCGGCCCGGCCGGGCTCGGGGTGTGGTGGAGCGGCCGCCGGAGTCAAGCAGCCGGCCCTGCGGGGCTCCGGTTGTGGTGGAGCGGCCGCTCGGGTAAACCACCTGGCCCGGCGGGGATCCGGTTGTGGTGGAGCGGCCACCGGGGTAAAGCAGCCAGCCCGGCCGGGCTCGGGGTGTGGTGGAGTGGCCGCCCGGGTCAGGAGGCCAGCCCGGCCGGGCTCGGTCTGTGGTGGAGCGGCCGCCCGGGTCAACCAGCTGCCCCGGCGGGGCTCCGGTGGTGGTGGAGCGGCCGCTGGGGTAAAGCAGCGGGCCCGGCCGGGCTCGGGGTGTGGTGGAGCGGCCGCCCGAGTCAAGCAGCCGGCCCGGCGGGGCTTCGGTTGTGGTGGAGCAGCTGCCGGGGTAAAACAGCCGGCCCGGCCGGGCTCGGGGTGTGGTGTAGCGGCCGCCCGGGTCAGGATGCCGGCCCGGCCGGGCTCGGTCTGTGGTGGAGCGGTGGCCCGGGTCAACCAGCTGGCCCGGCGGGGCTCCGGTTGTGGTGGAGCGGCCGCCGGTGTAAAGCAGCAGGCCCGGCCGGGCTCGGGGTGTGGTGTAGCGGCCGCCCGGGTCAAGCAGCCGGCCCGGCGGGGTTCCGGTTGTGGTGGAGAGGCCCCCGGGGTAAAGCAGCCGGCCCGGCCGGGCTCGGAGTGTGGTGAGCGTCCGCCCGAGTCAGGAAGCCGGCCCGGCCGGACACGGTCAGTGGTGGAGCGGCCGCCCAGGTCAACCAGCTGGCCCAGCCGGGCTCGGTCTGTGGTGGAGCAGCAGCCGGGGTAAAGCAGCCGGTACGGCCGGGCTCGGGGTGTGGTGTAGCGGCCGCCCGGGTCAGGAGTCCGGCACCGCCAAGCTCGGTCTGTGGTGGAGCGGCCGCCCGGGTCAACCAGCTGGCCCGGCCGGGCTCGGTCTGTAATGGAGCGGCCGCCGGGGTAAAGCAGCCGGCACGGGCGGGCTCAAGGTGTGGTGGAGCGGCCGCCCGGGTCAGGGAGCCGGCCCGCCGGGCTCGGTCTATGATGGAGTGGCCGCCGGGGTAAAGCAGCCAGCCCGGCCGGGCTCGGGGCGTGGTGTAGCGGCCGCCCGGGTCAAGCCGCCGGCCAGGCAGGGCTCCGGTTGTGGTGGAGCGGCTTCCGGGGTAAAGCAGCCTGCCCGGCCGGGCTCGGGGTGTGGTGGAGCGGCCGCCCGGGTCAGGAGGCCGGCCCGGCCGGGCTCGGTTTGTGGTGGAGCGGCCGCCCGCGTCAACCAGCTGGCCTGGCGGGGCTCCGGTGGTGGTGGAGCGGCCGCCGGGGTAAAGCAGCCTGCCCGGCCGGGCTCGGGGTGTGGTGGAGCGGTCGCCCGGGTCAGGAAGCCGGCCCGGCCGGGCTCGGTCCGTGGTGGAGCGGTCGCCCGCATCAACCAGCTGGCCCGGCGGGGATCCGGTTGTGGTGGAGCGGCCGCCAGGGTAAAGCAGCCGGCACGGCCGGGCTCGGGGTGTGGTGGAGCGGCCGCCCGAGTCAAGCAGCCGGCACGGCGGGGCTCCGGTTGTGGTGGAGCGGCTGCCGGGGTAAAGCAGCCTGCCCGGCCGGGCTCGGGGTGTGGTGGAGCGGTCGCCCGGGTCAGGAAGCCGGCCCGGCCGGGCTCGGTCCGTGGTGGAGCGGTCGCCCGGGTCAACCAGCTGGCCCGGCGGGGATCCGGTTGTGGTAGAGCGGCCACCGGGGTAAAGCAGCCGGCCCGGCCGGGCTCGGGGTGTGGTGGAGCGGCCGCCCGAGTCAACCAGCCGGCCCGGCGGGGCTCCGGGTGTGGTGGAGCGGCTGCCGGGGTAAAGCAGCCAGCCCGGGCGGCTCGGGGTGTGGTGTAGCGGACGCCCAGGTCAGGAGGCCGGCCCGGCCGGCTCGGGCTGTGGTGGAGCGGCCGCCCAAGTCAACCAGCTGACCCGGCGGGGCTCCGGTTGTGGTGGAGCGGTAGCCGGGGTAAAGCAGCCGGCCGGGCCGGGCTCGGGGTGTGGTGGAGCGGCCGCCCGGGTCAGGAAGCCGGCCCGGCCCGGCTCGGTCTGTGGTGGAGCGGCCGCCCGGGTCAACCAGCTGGCCCGGCCCGGCTCGGTCTGTGGTGGAGCGCTCTCCGGGGAAAAGCAGCCGCCCCGGCCGGTCTCCGGTTGTGGTGGAGCGGCTGCCAGGGTAAAGCAGCCTGCGCGGCCGGGCCCGGTCTGTTGTGGAGCGGCCGCCCGGGTCAACCAGCTGGCCCGGCGGGGCTCCGGTTGTGGTGGAGCGGTCGCCGGGGTAAAGCAGCCGGCCCGGCCAGGCTCGGGGTGTGGTGGAGCGGCCGCCCGAGTCAAGCCGCCGGCTAGGCAGGGCTCCGGTTGTGGTGGAGCGGCTTCCGGGGTAAAGCAGCCTGCCTGGCCAGACTCGGGGTGTGGTGGAGCGGCCGCCCGGATCAGGAAGCCCGCTTGGCCGGGCACGGTCAGTGGTGGAGCGGCCGCCCGGGTCAACCAGCTGGCCCAGCCGGTCTCGGTCTGTGGTGGAGCGGCAGCCGGGGTAAAGCAGCCGGCACGGCCGGGCTCGGGTTGTGGTGTAGCGGCCGCCCGGGTCAGGAGGCCGGCCCGGCCAAGCTCGGTCTGTGGTGGAGCGGCCGCCCAGGTCAACCAGCTGGCCGGGCGGGGCTCCGATTGTGGTGGAGAGGCCCCCGGAATAAAGCAGCCGGCCCGGCAGGGCTCGGGGTGTGGTGGAGCGATCGCCCGGGTCAGGAAGCCGGCCCCGCCGGCCTCGGTCTGTGGTGGAGCGGCCGCCCGGGTCAACCAGCTGGCCCGGCGGGGATCCGGTTGTCGTAGAGCGGACACTGGGGTAAAGCAGCCGGCCCGGCCGGGCTCAAGGTGTGGTGGAGCGGCCGCCCGAGTCAAGCAGCCGGCCCAGCGGGGCTCCGGTTGTGGTGGAGCGGCTGCTAAGGTAAAGCAGCCTGCCCGGCCGGGCTCGGGGTGTGGTGGAGCGGCCGCCCGGGTGAGAAAGCCGGTCCGGCCGGGCTCGGTCTGTGGTGGAGCGGCCGCCCGGGTCAACAAGCGGGCCCGGCCGGGCTCGGTCTGTGGTGGAGCGGCCGCCGGGGTAAAGCAGCCGGCCCGGCCGGGCTCCGGTTGTGGTGGAGCTGCCACCGGGGTAAAGCAGCAGGCCCGGCCGGGCTCGGGGTGTGGTGGAGCGGCCGCCCGGGTCAGGAAGCCGGCCCAGCCGGGCTCGTTCTGTGGTGGAGCGGCCGCCCGGGTCAACCAGCTGGCCCGGCGCGGATCCGGTTGTGGTGGAGCTGCCCCTGGGGTAAAGCAGCCGGCCCGGCCGGGTTCGGGGTGTGGTGGATCGGCCGCCCGAGTCAAGCAGCCCGCCCGGCGGGGCTACGGTTGTGGTGGAGCGGCCGGTCGGGTCAACCAGCTGGCCCGGCGGGGATCCGGTTGTGGTGGAGCGGCCACCGGGGTAACGCAGCCGGCCCGGCCGGGCTCGGGGTGTGGTGTAGCGGTCGCCCGGGTCAGAAAGCCGGCCCGGGCGGGCTCGGTCTGTGGTGCAGCGGCCGCCCTGGTCAACCAGCTGGCTCGGCGGGGCTCCGGTTGTGGTGGAGCGGCCGCCAGGGTAAAGCAGCCTGCCCGGGCGGGCTCGGGGTGTGGTGGAGCGGCCGCCCGAGTCAACCAGCCGGCCCGGCGGGGCTCCGGGTGTGGTGGAGCGGTAGCCGGGGTAAAGCAGCCGGCCCGGACGGGCTGGGGGTGTGGTGTAGCGGCCGCCCGGGTCAGGAGGCCGGCCCAGCCAAGCTCGGTCTGTGGTGGAGCGGCCACCCAGGTCAACCAGCTGGCCCGGCGGGGATCCGGTTGTGGTAGAGCGGACACTGGGGTAAAGCAGCCGGCCCGGCCGGGCTCAAGGTGTGGTGGAGCGGCCGCCCGAGTCAAGCAGCCGGCCCAGCGGGGCTCCGGTTGTGGTGGAGCGGCTGCTAAGGTAAAGCAGCCTGCCCGGCCGGGCTCGGGGTGTGGTGGAGCGGCCGCCCGGGTGAGAAAGCCGGTCCGGCCGGGCTCGGTCTGTGGTGGAGCGGCCGCCCGGGTCAACAAGCGGGCCCGGCCGGGCTCGGTCTGTGGTGGAGCGGCCGCCGGGGTAAAGCAGCCGGCCCGGCCGGGCTCCGGTTGTGGTGGAGCTGCCACCGGGGTAAAGCAGCAGGCCCGGCCGGGCTCGGGGTGTGGTGGAGCGGCCGCCCGGGTCAGGAAGCCGGCCCAGCCGGGCTCGTTCTGTGGTGGAGCGGCCGCCCGGGTCAACCAGCTGGCCCGGCGCGGATCCGGTTGTGGTGGAGCTGCCCCTGGGGTAAAGCAGCCGGCCCGGCCGGGTTCGGGGTGTGGTGGATCGGCCGCCCGAGTCAAGCAGCCCGCCCGGCGGGGCTACGGTTGTGGTGGAGCGGCCGGTCGGGTCAACCAGCTGGCCCGGCGGGGATCCGGTTGTGGTGGAGCGGCCACCGGGGTAACGCAGCCGGCCCGGCCGGGCTCGGGGTGTGGTGTAGCGGTCGCCCGGGTCAGAAAGCCGGCCCGGGCGGGCTCGGTCTGTGGTGCAGCGGCCGCCCTGGTCAACCAGCTGGCTCGGCGGGGCTCCGGTTGTGGTGGAGCGGCCGCCAGGGTAAAGCAGCCTGCCCGGGCGGGCTCGGGGTGTGGTGGAGCGGCCGCCCGAGTCAACCAGCCGGCCCGGCGGGGCTCCGGGTGTGGTGGAGCGGTAGCCGGGGTAAAGCAGCCGGCCCGGACGGGCTGGGGGTGTGGTGTAGCGGCCGCCCGGGTCAGGAGGCCGGCCCAGCCAAGCTCGGTCTGTGGTGGAGCGGCCACCCAGGTCAACCAGCTGGCCCGGCGGGGCTCCGGTTGTGGTGGAGCGTCAGCCGGGCTAAAGCAGCCGGCCCGGCCGGGCTTGGGGTGTGGTGGAGCGGCCGCTTGGGTCAGGAGGCCGGCCCGACCCTGCTCGGTCTGTGGTGGAGCGGCCACCCGGGTCAACCAGCTGGCCCGGCCGGGCTCGGTCTGTAATGGAGCGGCCGCCGGGGTAAAGCAGCCGGCCCGGCCGGGCTCGGGGTGTGGTGGAGCGGCCGCCCGGGTCAGGGAGCCGGCCCGCCGGGCTCGGTTTATGATGGAGTGGCCGCCGGGGTAAAGCAGCCAGCCCGGGCGGGCTCCGGTTGTGGTGGAGGGGCCACCGAGGTAAAGCAGCAGGCCCGGCCGAGCTCGGGGTGTGATGGAGCGGCCACCTGGGTCAGGAAGCGGGCCCGGCCGGGCTCGGTCTGTTGTGGAGCGGCCGCCCGGGTCAACCAGCTGGCCCGGCGGGGCTCCGGTTGTGGTGGAGCGGCCGCCGGGGTAAAGCAGCCGGCCCTGCGGGGCTCCGGTTGTGGTGGAGCGGCCGCTCGGGTAAACCACCTGGCCCGGCGGGGATCCGGTTGTGGTGGAGCGGCCACCGGGGTAAAGCAGCCAGCCCGGCCGGGCTCGGGATGTGGTGGAGTGGCCGCCCGGGTCAGGAGGCCGGCCTGGCCGGGCTCGGTCTGTGGTGGAGCGGCCGCCCGGGTCAACCAGCTGCCCCGGCGGGGCTCCGGTGGTGGTGGAGCGGCCGGCGGGGTAAAGCCGCGGGCCCGGCCGGGCTCGGGGTGTGGTGGAGCGGCCGCCCGAGTCAAGCAGCCGGCCCGCCGGGGCTTCGGTTGTGGTGGAGCAGCTGCCGGGGTAAAACAGCCGGCCCGGCCGGGCTCGGGGTGTGGTGGAGCGGCCGCCGGGGTAAAGCAGCAGGCCTGGCCGGGCTCGGGGTGTGGTGGAGCGGCCGCCCGGGTCAACCAGCCGGCCCGGCGGGGCTCCGGTTGTGGTGGAGAGGCCCCCGGAATAAAGCAGCCGGCCCGGCCGGGCTCGGGGTGTGGTGGAGCGGCCGCCCGGGTCAACCAGCTGGCCCGGCGGGGATCCGGTTGTGGTGGAGCGGCCGCCGGGGTAAAGCAGCCAGCCCGGCCGGGCTCGGGGTGTGGTGGAGCGGCCGCCCGGGTCAGGAACCCGGCCCGGCCGGGCTCGGTCTGTGGTGGAGCGGCCGCCCGGGTCAACCAGCTGGCCCGGCGGGGCTCCGGTTGTGGTGGAGCGGCCGCCGGGGTAAAGCAGCTGGCCCGGCCGGGCTCCGGGTGTGGTGGAGCGGCCGCCCGAGTCAAGCAGCCGGCCCGGCGGGGCTCCGATTGTGGTGGAGCGGCTGCCGGGGTAAAGCACCAGGCCCGGCCAGGCTCGGGGTGTGGTGTAGCGGCCGCCCGGGTCAAGCAGCCGGCCCGGCGGGGCTCCGGTTGTGGTGGAGAGGCCCCCGGGGTAAAGCAGCCGGCCCGGCCGGGCTCGGAGTGTGGTGGAGCTTCCGCCCGGGTCAGGAAGCCGGCCCGGACGGGCTCGGTCTGTGGTGGAGCGGCCGCCCGGGTCAACCAGCTGGCCGGGAGCGGCTCCGGTTGTGGTGGAGCGGCCGCCGGGGTAAAGCAGCCGGCCCGGCCGGGCTCGGGGTGTGGTGGAGCGGCCGCCCGAGTCAAGCAGCCGGCCCTGCGGGGCTCCGGTTGTGGTGGAGCGGCCACTCGGGTAAAACACCTGGCCCGGCGGGGATCCGGTTGTGGTGGAGCGGCCACCGGGGTAAAGCAGCCAGCCCGGCCGGGCTCGGGGTGTGGTGGAGTGGCCGCCCGGGTCAGGAGGCCAGCCCGGCCGGGCTCGGTCTGTGGTGGAGCGGCCGCCCGGGTCAACCAGCTGCCCCGGCGGGGCTCCGGTGGTGGTGGAGCGGCCGCCGGGGTAAAGCAGCGGGCCCGGCCGGGCTCGGGGTGTGGTGGAGCGGCCGCCCGAGTCAAGCAGCCGGCCCGGCGGGGCTTCGGTTGTGGTGGAGCAGCTGCCGGGGTAAAACAGCCGGCCCGGCCGGGCTCGGGGTGTGGTGTAGCGGCCGCCCGGGTCAGGATGCCGGCCCGGCCGGGCTCGGTCTGTGGTGGAGCGGCCGCCCGGGTCAACCAGCTGGCCCGCCGGGGCTCCGGTTGTGGTGGAGCGGCCGCCGGGGTAAAGCAGCCGGCCCGGCCGGGCTCCGGGAGTGGTGGAGCGGCCGCCCGAGTCAAGCAGCCGGCCCGGCGGGGCTCCGATTGTGGTGGAGCGGCTGCCAGGGTAAAGCAGCCGTCCCGGCCGGGCTCGGGGTGTGGTGTAGCGGCCGCCCGGGTCAACCAGCTGGCCCGGCGCGGCTCCGGTTGTGGTGGAGCGGCCGCCGGGGTAAAGCAGCCGGCCCGGCCGAGCTCGGGGTGTGGTGGAGCGGCCACCGGGGTAAAGCAGCAGGCCCGGCCGGGCTCGGGGTGTGGTGGAGCGCCCGCCCGAGTCAAGCCGCCGGCCCGGCGGGGCTCCGGTTGTGGTGGAGCGGCCACCGGGGTAAAGCAGCCGGCCCGGCCGGGCTCGGGGTGTGGTGTAGCGGTCGCCCGGGTCAGAAAGCCGGCCCGGGCGGGCTCGGTCTGTGGTGCAGCGGCCGCCCTGGTCAACCAGCTGGCTCGGCGGGGCTCCGGTTGTGGTGGAGCGGCCGCCGGGGTAAAGCAGCCTGCCCGGCCGGGCTCGGGGTGTGGTGGAGCGGTCGCCCGGGTCAGGAAGCCGGCCCGGCCGGGCTCGGTCCGTGGTGGAGCGGTCGCCCGGGTCAACCAGCTGGCCCGGCGTGGATCCGGTTGTGGTAGAGCGGCCACCGGGGTAAAGCAGCCGGCCCGGCCGGGCTCTGGGTGTGGTGGAGCGGCCGCCCGAGTCAACCAGCCGGCCCGGCGGGGCTCCGGTTGTGGTGGAGCGGCTGCCGGGGTAAAGCAGCCGGCCCGGCAGGGCTCGGGGTGTGGTGGAGCGGTCGCCCGGGTCAGGAAGCCGGCCCCGCCGGCCTCGGTCTGTGGTGGAGCGGCCGCCCGGGTCAACCAGCTGGCCCGGCGGGGATCCGGTTGTGGTAGAGCGGACACCGGGGTAAAGCAACCGGCCCGGCCGGGCTCAAGGTGTGGTGGAGCGGCCGCCCGAGTCAAGCAGCCGGCCCGGCGGGGCTCCGGTTGTGGTGGAGCGGCTGCCGGGGTAAAGCAGCCTGCCCGGCCAGGCTCGGGGTGTGGTGGAGCGGCCGCCTGGGTCAGAAAGCCGGTCCGGCCGGGCTCGGTCTGTGGTGGAGCGTCCGCCCGGGTCAACAAGCTGGCCCGGCCGGGCTCGGTCTGTGGTGGAGCTGCCGCCGGGGTAAAGCAGCCGGCCCGGCCGGGCTCCGGTTGTGGTGGAGCTGCCACCGGGGTAAAGCAGCAGGCCCGGCCGAGCTCGGGGTGTGGTGGAGCGGCCGCCCGGGTCAGGAAGCCGGCCCGGCCGGGCTCGTTCTGTGGTGGAGCGGCCGCCCGGGTCAACCAGCTGGCCCGGCGGGGATTCGGTTGTGGTGGAGCTGCCCCAGGGGTAAAGCAGCCGGCCCGGCCGGGCTCGGGGTGTGGTGGATCGGCCGCCCGAGTCAAGCAGCCCGCCTGGCGGGGCTACGGTTGTGGTGGAACGGCCGGTCGGGTCAACCAGCTGGCCCGGCGCGGATCCGGTTGTGGTGGAGCGGCCACCGGGGTAAAGCAGCCGGCCCGGCCGGGCTCGGGGTGTGGTGGAGCGATCGCCCGGGTCAAGCAGCCCGCCCGGCGGGGCTACGGTTGTGGTGGAGCGGCCGGTCGGGTCAACCAGCTGACCCGGCGGGGCTCCGGTTGTGGTGGAGCGGTAGCCGGGGTAAAGAAGCGGGCCGGGCCGGGCTCGGGGTGTGGTGGAGCGGCCGCCCGGGTCAGGAAGCCGGCCCGGCCCGGCTCGGTCTGTGGTGGAGCGGCCGCCCGGGTCAACCAGCTGGCCCGGCGGGGATCCGGTTGTGGTGGAGCGGCCGCCGGGGTAAAGCAGCCGGCCCGGCCGGGCTCGGGGTGTGGTGGAGCGGCCGCCCGAGTCAGGAAGCCGGCCCGGCCGGGCACGGTCAGTGGTGGAGCGGCCGCCCGGGTCAACCAGCTGGCCCAGCCGGGCTCGGTCTTTGGTGGAGCGGCCACCGGGGTAAAGCAGCAGGCCCGGCCGGGCCCGGGGTGTGGTGGAGCGTCCGCCCGAGTCAAGCCGCCGGCCCGGCGGGGCTCCGGTTGTGGTGGAGCGGCCCCCGGGGTAAAGCAGCCGGCCCGGCCGGGCTCGGGGTGTGGTGTAGCGGTCGCCCGGGTCAGAAAGCCGGCCCGGGCGTGCTCGGTCTGTGGTGCAGCGGCCGCCCTGGTCAACCAGCTGGCTCGGCGGGGCTCCGGTTGTGGTGGAGCCGCCGCCGGGGTAAAGCAGCCGGCCCGGCCGGTCTCGGGGTGTGGTGGAGCGGTCGCCCGGGTCAGGAAGCCGGCCCGGCCGGGCTCGGTCCGTGGTGGAGCGGTCACCCGGGTCAACCAGCTGGCCCGGCGGGGATCCGGTTGTGGTAGAGCGGCCGCCGGGGTAAAGCAGCCGGCCCGGCCGGGCTCGGGGTGTGGTGGAGCGGCCGCCCGAGTCAGGAAGCCGGCCCGGCCGGGCACGGTCAGTGGTGGAGCGGCCGCCCGGGTCAACCAGCTGGCCCAGCCGGGCTCGGTCTTTGGTGGAGCGGCCACCGGGGTAAAGCAGCAGGCCCGGCCGGGCTCGGGGTGTGGTGGAGCGGTCGCCCGGGTCAGAAAGCCGGCCCGGGCGGGCTCGGTCTGTGGTGCAGCGGCCGCCCTGGTCAACCAGCTGGCTCGGCGGGGCTCCGGTTGTGGTGGAGCGGCCGCCGGGGTAAAGCAGCCTGCCCGGGCGGGCTCGGGGTGTGGTGGAGCGGCCGCCCGAGTCAACCAGCCGGCCCGGCGGGGCTCCGGGTGTGGTGGAGCATTAGCCGGGGTAAAGCAGCCGGCCCGGACGGGCTGGGGGTGTGGTGTAGCGGCCGCCCGGGTCAGGAGGCCGGCCCGGCCAAGCTCGGTCTGTGGTGGAGCGGCCACCCAGGTCAACCAGCTGTCCCGGCGGGGCTCCGGTTGTGGTGGACCGTCAGCCGGGGTAAAGCAGCCGGCCCGGCCGGGCTTGGGGTGTGGTGGAGCGGCCGCTTGGGTCAGGAGGCCGGCCCGACCCTGCTCGGTCTGTGGTGGAGCGGTCACCCGGGTCAACCAGCTGGCCCGGCCGGGCTCGGTCTGTAATGGAGCGGCCGCCGGGGTAAAGCAGCCGGCCCGGCCGGGCTCGGGGTGTGGTGGAGCGGCCGCCCGGGTCAGGGAGCCGGCCCGCCGGGCTCGGTTTATGATGGAGTGGCCGCCGGGGTAAAGCAGCCGGCCCGGCCGGGCTCCGGTTGTGGTGGAGCTGCCACCGGGGTAAAGCAGCAGGCCCGGCCGGGCTCGGGGTGTGGTGGAGCGGCCGCCCGGGTCAGGAAGCCGGCCCAGCCGGGCTCGTTCTGTGGTGGAGCGGCCGCCCGGGTCAACCAGCTGGCCCGGCGCGGATCCGGTTGTGGTGGAGCTGCCCCTGGGGTAAAGCAGCCGGCCCGGCCGGGTTCGGGGTGTGGTGGATCGGCCGCCCGAGTCAAGCAGCCCGCCCGGCGGGGCTACGGTTGTGGTGGAGCGGCCGGTCGGGTCAACCAGCTGGCCCGGCGGGGATCCGGTTGTGGTGGAGCGGCCACCGGGGTAACGCAGCCGGCCCGGCCGGGCTCGGGGTGTGGTGTAGCGGTCGCCCGGGTCAGAAAGCCGGCCCGGGCGGGCTCGGTCTGTGGTGCAGCGGCCGCCCTGGTCAACCAGCTGGCTCGGCGGGGCTCCGGTTGTGGTGGAGCGGCCGCCAGGGTAAAGCAGCCTGCCCGGGCGGGCTCGGGGTGTGGTGGAGCGGCCGCCCGAGTCAACCAGCCGGCCCGGCGGGGCTCCGGGTGTGGTGGAGCGGTAGCCGGGGTAAAGCAGCCGGCCCGGACGGGCTGGGGGTGTGGTGTAGCGGCCGCCCGGGTCAGGAGGCCGGCCCAGCCAAGCTCGGTCTGTGGTGGAGCGGCCACCCAGGTCAACCAGCTGGCCCGGCGGGGCTCCGGTTGTGGTGGAGCGTCAGCCGGGCTAAAGCAGCCGGCCCGGCCGGGCTTGGGGTGTGGTGGAGCGGCCGCTTGGGTCAGGAGGCCGGCCCGACCCTGCTCGGTCTGTGGTGGAGCGGCCACCCGGGTCAACCAGCTGGCCCGGCCGGGCTCGGTCTGTAATGGAGCGGCCGCCGGGGTAAAGCAGCCGGCCCGGCCGGGCTCGGGGTGTGGTGGAGCGGCCGCCCGGGTCAGGGAGCCGGCCCGCCGGGCTCGGTTTATGATGGAGTGGCCGCCGGGGTAAAGCAGCCAGCCCGGGCGGGCTCCGGTTGTGGTGGAGGGGCCACCGAGGTAAAGCAGCAGGCCCGGCCGAGCTCGGGGTGTGGTGGAGCGGCCACCTGGGTCAGGAAGCGGGCCCGGCCGGGCTCGGTCTGTTGTGGAGCGGCCGCCCGGGTCAACCAGCTGGCCCGGCGGGGCTCCGGTTGTGGTGGAGCGGCCGCCGGGGTAAAGCAGCCGGCCCTGCGGGGCTCCGGTTGTGGTGGAGCGGCCGCTCGGGTAAACCACCTGGCCCGGCGGGGATCCGGTTGTGGTGGAGCGGCCACCGGGGTAAAGCAGCCAGCCCGGCCGGGCTCGGGATGTGGTGGAGTGGCCGCCCGGGTCAGGAGGCCGGCCTGGCCGGGCTCGGTCTGTGGTGGAGCGGCCGCCCGGGTCAACCAGCTGCCCCGGCGGGGCTCCGGTGGTGGTGGAGCGGCCGGCGGGGTAAAGCCGCGGGCCCGGCCGGGCTCGGGGTGTGGTGGAGCGGCCGCCCGAGTCAAGCAGCCGGCCCGCCGGGGCTTCGGTTGTGGTGGAGCAGCTGCCGGGGTAAAACAGCCGGCCCGGCCGGGCTCGGGGTGTGGTGGAGCGGCCGCCGGGGTAAAGCAGCAGGCCTGGCCGGGCTCGGGGTGTGGTGGAGCGGCCGCCCGGGTCAACCAGCCGGCCCGGCGGGGCTCCGGTTGTGGTGGAGAGGCCCCCGGAATAAAGCAGCCGGCCCGGCCGGGCTCGGGGTGTGGTGGAGCGGCCGCCCGGGTCAACCAGCTGGCCCGGCGGGGATCCGGTTGTGGTGGAGCGGCCGCCGGGGTAAAGCAGCCAGCCCGGCCGGGCTCGGGGTGTGGTGGAGCGGCCGCCCGGGTCAGGAACCCGGCCCGGCCGCGCTCGGTCTGTGGTGGAGCGGCCGCCCGGGTCAACCAGCTGGCCCGGCGGGGCTCCGGTTGTGGTGGAGCGGCCGCCGGGGTAAAGCAGCTGGCCCGGCCGGGCTCCGGGTGTGGTGGAGCGGCCGCCCGAGTCAAGCAGCCGGCCCGGCGGGGCTCCGATTGTGGTGGAGCGGCTGCCGGGGTAAAGCACCAGGCCCGGCCAGGCTCGGGGTGTGGTGTAGCGGCCGCCCGGGTCAAGCAGCCGGCCCGGCGGGGCTCCGGTTGTGGTGGAGAGGCCCCCGGGGTAAAGCAGCCGGCCCGGCCGGGCTCGGAGTGTGGTGGAGCTTCCGCCCGGGTCAGGAAGCCGGCCCGGACGGGCTCGGTCTGTGGTGGAGCGGCCGCCCGGGTCAACCAGCTGGCCGGGAGCGGCTCCGGTTGTGGTGGAGCGGCCGCCGGGGTAAAGCAGCCGGCCCGGCCGGGCTCGGGGTGTGGTGGAGCGGCCGCCCGAGTCAAGCAGCCGGCCCTGCGGGGCTCCGGTTGTGGTGGAGCGGCCACTCGGGTAAAACACCTGGCCCGGCGGGGATCCGGTTGTGGTGGAGCGGCCACCGGGGTAAAGCAGCCAGCCCGGCCGGGCTCGGGGTGTGGTGGAGTGGCCGCCCGGGTCAGGAGGCCAGCCCGGCCGGGCTCGGTCTGTGGTGGAGCGGCCGCCCGGGTCAACCAGCTGCCCCGGCGGGGCTCCGGTGGTGGTGGAGCGGCCGCCGGGGTAAAGCAGCGGGCCCGGCCGGGCTCGGGGTGTGGTGGAGCGGCCGCCCGAGTCAAGCAGCCGGCCCGGCGGGGCTTCGGTTGTGGTGGAGCAGCTGCCGGGGTAAAACAGCCGGCCCGGCCGGGCTCGGGGTGTGGTGTAGCGGCCGCCCGGGTCAGGATGCCGGCCCGGCCGGGCTCGGTCTGTGGTGGAGCGGCCGCCCGGGTCAACCAGCTGGCCCGCCGGGGCTCCGGTTGTGGTGGAGCGGCCGCCGGGGTAAAGCAGCCGGCCCGGCCGGGCTCCGGGAGTGGTGGAGCGGCCGCCCGAGTCAAGCAGCCGGCCCGGCGGGGCTCCGATTGTGGTGGAGCGGCTGCCAGGGTAAAGCAGCCGTCCCGGCCGGGCTCGGGGTGTGGTGTAGCGGCCGCCCGGGTCAACCAGCTGGCCCGGCGCGGCTCCGGTTGTGGTGGAGCGGCCGCCGGGGTAAAGCAGCCGGCCCGGCCGAGCTCGGGGTGTGGTGGAGCGGCCACCGGGGTAAAGCAGCAGGCCCGGCCGGGCTCGGGGTGTGGTGGAGCGCCCGCCCGAGTCAAGCCGCCGGCCCGGCGGGGCTCCGGTTGTGGTGGAGCGGCCACCGGGGTAAAGCAGCCGGCCCGGCCGGGCTCGGGGTGTGGTGTAGCGGTCGCCCGGGTCAGAAAGCCGGCCCGGGCGGGCTCGGTCTGTGGTGCAGCGGCCGCCCTGGTCAACCAGCTGGCTCGGCGGGGCTCCGGTTGTGGTGGAGCGGCCGCCGGGGTAAAGCAGCCTGCCCGGCCGGGCTCGGGGTGTGGTGGAGCGGTCGCCCGGGTCAGGAAGCCGGCCCGGCCGGGCTCGGTCCGTGGTGGAGCGGTCGCCCGGGTCAACCAGCTGGCCCGGCGTGGATCCGGTTGTGGTAGAGCGGCCACCGGGGTAAAGCAGCCGGCCCGGCCGGGCTCTGGGTGTGGTGGAGCGGCCGCCCGAGTCAACCAGCCGGCCCGGCGGGGCTCCGGTTGTGGTGGAGCGGCTGCCGGGGTAAAGCAGCCGGCCCGGCAGGGCTCGGGGTGTGGTGGAGCGGTCGCCCGGGTCAGGAAGCCGGCCCCGCCGGCCTCGGTCTGTGGTGGAGCGGCCGCCCGGGTCAACCAGCTGGCCCGGCGGGGATCCGGTTGTGGTAGAGCGGACACCGGGGTAAAGCAACCGGCCCGGCCGGGCTCAAGGTGTGGTGGAGCGGCCGCCCGAGTCAAGCAGCCGGCCCGGCGGGGCTCCGGTTGTGGTGGAGCGGCTGCCGGGGTAAAGCAGCCTGCCCGGCCAGGCTCGGGGTGTGGTGGAGCGGCCGCCTGGGTCAGAAAGCCGGTCCGGCCGGGCTCGGTCTGTGGTGGAGCGTCCGCCCGGGTCAACAAGCTGGCCCGGCCGGGCTCGGTCTGTGGTGGAGCTGCCGCCGGGGTAAAGCAGCCGGCCCGGCCGGGCTCCGGTTGTGGTGGAGCTGCCACCGGGGTAAAGCAGCAGGCCCGGCCGAGCTCGGGGTGTGGTGGAGCGGCCGCCCGGGTCAGGAAGCCGGCCCGGCCGGGCTCGTTCTGTGGTGGAGCGGCCGCCCGGGTCAACCAGCTGGCCCGGCGGGGATTCGGTTGTGGTGGAGCTGCCCCAGGGGTAAAGCAGCCGGCCCGGCCGGGCTCGGGGTGTGGTGGATCGGCCGCCCGAGTCAAGCAGCCCGCCTGGCGGGGCTACGGTTGTGGTGGAACGGCCGGTCGGGTCAACCAGCTGGCCCGGCGCGGATCCGGTTGTGGTGGAGCGGCCACCGGGGTAAAGCAGCCGGCCCGGCCGGGCTCGGGGTGTGGTGGAGCGATCGCCCGGGTCAAGCAGCCCGCCCGGCGGGGCTACGGTTGTGGTGGAGCGGCCGGTCGGGTCAACCAGCTGACCCGGCGGGGCTCCGGTTGTGGTGGAGCGGTAGCCGGGGTAAAGAAGCGGGCCGGGCCGGGCTCGGGGTGTGGTGGAGCGGCCGCCCGGGTCAGGAAGCCGGCCCGGCCCGGCTCGGTCTGTGGTGGAGCGGCCGCCCGGGTCAACCAGCTGGCCCGGCGGGGATCCGGTTGTGGTGGAGCGGCCGCCGGGGGTAAAGCAGCCGGCCCGGCCGGGCTCGGGGTGTGGTGGAGCGGCCGCCCGAGTCAGGAAGCCGGCCCGGCCGGGCACGGTCAGTGGTGGAGCGGCCGCCCGGGTCAACCAGCTGGCCCAGCCGGGCTCGGTCTTTGGTGGAGCGGCCACCGGGGTAAAGCAGCAGGCCCGCCGGGCCCGGGGTGTGGTGGAGCGTCCGCCCGAGTCAAGCCGCCGGCCCGGCGGGGCTCCGGTTGTGGTGGAGCGGCCCCCGGGGTAAAGCAGCCGGCCCGGCCGGGCTCGGGGTGTGGTGTAGCGGTCGCCCGGGTCAGAAAGCCGGCCCGGGCGTGCTCGGTCTGTGGTGCAGCGGCCGCCCTGGTCAACCAGCTGGCTCGGCGGGGCTCCGGTTGTGGTGGAGCCGCCGCCGGGGTAAAGCAGCCTGCCCGGCCGGTCTCGGGGTGTGGTGGAGCGGTCGCCCGGGTCAGGAAGCCGGCCCGGCCGGGCTCGGTCCGTGGTGGAGCGGTCACCCGGGTCAACCAGCTGGCCCGGCGGGGATCCGGTTGTGGTAGAGCGGCCGCCGGGGTAAAGCAGCCGGCCCGGCCGGGCTCGGGGTGTGGTGGAGCGGCCGCCCGAGTCAGGAAGCCGGCCCGGCCGGGCACGGTCAGTGGTGGAGCGGCCGCCCGGTCAACCAGCTGGCCCAGCCGGGCTCGGTCTTTGGTGGAGCGGCCACCGGGGTAAAGCAGCAGGCCCGGCCGGGCTCGGGGTGTGGTGGAGCGGTCGCCCGGGTCAGAAAGCCGGCCCGGGCGGGCTCGGTCTGTGGTGCAGCGGCCGCCCTGGTCAACCAGCTGGCTCGGCGGGGCTCCGGTTGTGGTGGAGCGGCCGCCGGGGTAAAGCAGCCTGCCCGGGCGGGCTCGGGGTGTGGTGGAGCGGTCCGCCCGAGTCAACCAGCCGGCCCGGCGGGGCTCCGGGTGTGGTGGAGCGGTAGCCGGGGTAAAGCAGCCGGCCCGGACGGGCTGGGGGTGTGGTGTAGCGGCCGCCCGGGTCAGGAGGCCGGCCCGGCCAAGCTCGGTCTGTGGTGGAGCGGCCACCCAGGTCAACCAGCTGTCCCGGCGGGGCTCCGGTTGTGGTGGACCGTCAGCCGGGGTAAAGCAGCCGGCCCGGCCGGGCTTGGGGTGTGGTGGAGCGGCCGCTTGGGTCAGGAGGCCGGCCCGACCCTGCTCGGTCTGTGGTGGAGCGGCCACCCGGGTCAACCAGCTGGCCCGGCCGGGCTCGGTCTGTAATGGAGCGGCCGCCGGGGTAAAGCAGCCGGCCCGGCCGGGCTCGGGTGTGGTGGAGCGGCCGCCCGGGTCAGGGAGCCGGCCCGCCGGGCTCGGTTTATGATGGAGTGGCCGCCGGGGTAAAGCAGCCGGCCCGGCCGGGCTCCGGTTGTGGTGGAGCTGCCACCGGGGTAAAGCAGCAGGCCCGGCCGGGCTCGGGGTGTGGTGGAGCGGCCGCCCGGGTCAGGAAGCCGGCCCAGCCGGGCTCGTTCTGTGGTGGAGCGGCCGCCCGGGTCAACCAGCTGGCCCGGCGCGGATCCGGTTGTGGTGGAGCTGCCCCTGGGGTAAAGCAGCCGGCGCGGCCGGGTTCGGGGGTGTGGTGGATCGGCCCGCCCGAGTCAAGCAGCCCGCCCGGCGGGGCTACGGTTGTGGTGGAGCGGCCGGTCGGGTCAACCAGCTGGCCCGGCGGGGATCCGGTTGTGGTGGAGCGGCCACCGGGGTAACGCAGCCGGCCCGGCCGGGCTCGGGGTGTGGTGTAGCGGTCGCCCGGGTCAGAAAGCCGGCCCGGGCGGGCTCGGTCTGTGGTGCAGCGGCCGCCCTGGTCAACCAGCTGGCTCGGCGGGGCTCCGGTTGTGGTGGAGCGGCCGCCAGGGTAAAGCAGCCTGCCCGGGCGGGCTCGGGGTGTGGTGGAGCGGCCGCCCGAGTCAACCAGCCGGCCCGGCGGGGCTCCGGGTGTGGTGGAGCGGTAGCCGGGGTAAAGCAGCCGGCCCGGACGGGCTGGGGGTGTGGTGTAGCGGCCGCCCGGGTCAGGAGGCCGGCCCAGCCAAGCTCGGTCTGTGGTGGAGCGGCCACCCAGGTCAACCAGCTGGCCCGGCGGGGCTCCGGTTGTGGTGGAGCGTCAGCCGGGCTAAAGCAGCCGGCCCGGCCGGGCTTGGGGTGTGGTGGAGCGGCCGCTTGGGTCAGGAGGCCGGCCCGACCCTGCTCGGTCCTGTGGTGGAGCGGCCACCCGGGTCAACCAGCTGGCCCGGCCGGGCTCGGTCTGTAATGGAGCGGCCGCCGGGGTAAAGCAGCCGGCCCCGGCCGGGCTCGGGGTGTGGTGGAGCGGCCGCCCGGGTCAGGGAGCCGGCCCGCCGGGCTCGGTTTATGATGGAGTGGCCGCCGGGGTAAAGCAGCCAGCCCGGGCGGGCTCCGGTTGTGGTGGAGGGGCCACCGAGGTAAAGCAGCAGGCCCGGCCGAGCTCGGGGTGTGGTGGAGCGGCCACCTGGGTCAGGAAGCGGGCCCGGCCGGGCTCGGTCTGTTGTGGAGCGGCCGCCCGGGTCAACCAGCTGGCCCGGCGGGGCTCCGGTTGTGGTGGAGCGGCCGCCGGGGGTAAAGCAGCCGGCCCTGCGGGGCTCCGGTTGTGGTGGAGCGGCCGCTCGGGTAAACCACCTGGCCCGGCGGGGATCCGGTTGTGGTGGAGCGGCCACCGGGGTAAAGCAGCCAGCCCGGCCGGGCTCGGGATGTGGTGGAGTGGCCGCCCGGGTCAGGAGGCCGGCCTGGCCGGGCTCGGTCTGTGGTGGAGCGGCCGCCCGGGTCAACCAGCTGCCCCGGCGGGGCTCCGGTGGTGGTGGAGCGGCCGGCGGGGTAAAGCCGCGGGCCCGGCCGGGCTCGGGGTGTGGTGGAGCGGCCGCCCGAGTCAAGCAGCCGGCCCGCCGGGGCTTCGGTTGTGGTGGAGCAGCTGCCGGGGTAAAACAGTCGGCCCGGCCGGGCTCGGGGTGTGTGGAGCGGCCGCCGGGGTAAAGCAGCAGGCCTGGCCGGGCTCGGGGTGTGGTGGAGCGGCCGCCCGGGTCAACCAGCCGGCCCGGCGGGGCTCCGGTTGTGGTGGAGAGGCCCCCGGAATAAAGCAGCCGGCCCGGCCGGGCTCGGGGTGTGGTGGAGCGGCCGCCCGGGTCAACCAGCTGGCCCGGCGGGGATCCGGTTGTGGTGGAGCGGCCGCCGGGGTAAAGCAGCCAGCCCGGCCGGGCTCGGGGTGTGGTGGAGCGGCCGCCCGGGTCAGGAACCCGGCCCGGCCCGCGCTCGGTCTGTGGTGGAGCGGCCGCCCGGGTCAACCAGCTGGCCCGGCGGGGGCTCCGGTTGTGGTGGAGCGGCCGCCGGGGTAAAGCAGCTGGCCCGGCCGGGCTCCGGGTGTGGTGGAGCGGCCGCCCGAGTCAAGCAGCCGGCCCGGCGTGGCTCCGATTGTGGTGGAGCGGCTGCCGGGGTAAAGCACCAGGCCCGGCCAGGCTCGGGGTGTGGTGTAGCGGCCGCCCGGGTCAAGCAGCCGGCCCGGCGGGGCTCCGGTTGTGGTGGAGAGGCCCCCGGGGTAAAGCAGCCGGCCCGGCCGGGCTCGGAGTGTAGTGGAGCTTCCGCCCGGGTCAGGAAGCCGGCCCGGACGGGCTCGGTCTGTGGTGGAGCGGCCGCCCGGGTCAACCAGCTGGCCGGGAGCGGCTCCGGTTGTGGTGGAGCGGCCGCCGGGGTAAAGCAGCCGGCCCGGCCGGGCTCGGGGTGTGGTGGAGCGGCCGCCCGAGTCAAGCAGCCGGCCCTGCGGGGCTCCGGTTGTGGTGGAGCGGCCACTCGGGTAAAACACCTGGCCCGGCGGGGATCCGGTTGTGGTGGAGCGGCCACCGGGG